>BQNB010042730.1:0-45942 GCA_026074375.1 Tanacetum coccineum | reverse complement strand
TTTACTTCACTTTAAACACCATATGGTCACACTTATTAACACTTTTGGCTACTTTATGCTTAATTGTATGTGACTAAATATACAAAAAAAAACATGCTTTGTGTGCTTGTACAATGTTTACGGTTGGTATTCGCTATTTTATACATACTTTTACCTTGTAAAATAAACCCAAAAAGACCAAAAACATAATGAAAATTGCAAATATATGTTGTTTTTGTGTTTGTGTATGTGCAGGTACGGATATAAAAAAAAGGACAAAAATAAAGACAAAGCCGGGCAAAACCGAGCACGAGATCGGAAGGAGCGCGAGAAAACGAGTCCAAAGGTGCCCTTGGATATTTTTGGGCCAGCCCGTAACCCATTTTATGGGCCGGGCCAGTCCATTTTTACATTAAGGCCCAACAAGAATTATATTAAAAGTCATTTTTAGTGTTGTACCAAGAAATGAAAATGAAATGATAGAAATGAAGATCTATCTCACGTGCAAAGTAAATAAATCAGAAATCATCACATGATCTTCCACTAGTGTTGAGGAGAACGAGTAACATTCTAACACGTGGCGAGCCATTTTGTTTCTCAAATGTGCATTTCATATACAAGTTAAAGGATCCAACGAAGCAGACTTGTGCGTAGCATTTAAGTTTATATAAAAGGCCACGTGGCATTCATTGAGCGGCTGGATCATTTCTTCAAAAACCTCAATCCGAAGTTTCACACAAGAATGCCAATGATTGGCTACTCAAATGTAAAATGATTGAGTGAAAGTTACAAAAATACCCCCTGGACCTTATAAAACTGAAGACGCTCCCTTCATTCAAGGAGTTAGTGAGATTTTTTTTTTAGTCTCTTTTTCTTATTTTTTAGCTTATTTTCATTTAGGTGTAGCTTATTTTAAATTTCTGGCTTATTGTATTACGTTTAATTCAAATGCTTATTGAGATTTTGTAATGAAATTAGTTTGAGCTTGTTGAAAATAGTGGTTTGCTTATTTTTATTGCTTATTGGTTCGATTGCTTACTTTTGAGTTAGCTTATTAAATAAGTTGTTTCTTTCGTGCTTAATTTTCGTGGCTTATTATTTCAAAAAGTTCTAAAAAGCTTAAGATATGAATCCTATAAGCTCGAAACAGCTCATTTGATTGTATCTCATTTGTTTTAAGCATTATTGAAATAATAAGCTCAAAAATAGCTTATTGTTGAGCTTGTTTCGTTTTTGTGTAATTAGAAGTTCTTAATTTATGTTTATATTCATTTCTACATAGTTTTTTAGTTTTAACTTGAGCTTATATCGATTAGATAAATTTTTATGAGTTGATGTGCTTATTCGATTCATCATTCTAGTAGTATAAATGCTTATAGCTTAGTTTAATTCCTTGTGGTTTCTTTTATGAGTTTAGTAGTTATTCCAAATTGCTTATGTAGGGCTTATTAGTTGTTTGTCATTTTGAATTGCTTATGCTTAATTGGTTTTAGTTGTTTCGATCGAGTCGCTTGCTAGATTTTTTGTTTTCTCGTTTAAGTTTGTTTGAGAGCTTATGTTTCGAATAATGCTTATTTGGTTTAAATCTCGATTGGTCAATCAGATCTAATTTAGATTTATGAATTAAGTGCATTTGTTAGGCACGTTTAGCAACTGGAATTTATTGCTATCTGGGTCTTGTTCTTCAATTTTTAACCATGTTTTTCTCTTGGGCCTATTATTTCATTTAGGAACGTTTGGTTTGTTAGAGAAAATTATAAATTGGGTCACATTGTTGGGCTTGCTTTATTTTGTAGTATAAACTGAGTTTGGTTTATAATTCGTTGGACTTAGTGGTTAATGTAATCAAAGATTGTAGATGTTAAATGCTATTAACTGTCAGTTTGTTTTTATTGTGACTTTTGGTACCGGTCTACTCATGAGGCGCGGAGCTTAAGGGTTTATTTAGCTAGACCGACTTTGATTAGTTGTTTTAGTTAAATAAATCGGGTGGTAATCGTTTAATTGCGGGTCTCCAATTCGGTTCTATTTTCTATCCTTTTTCAATTAATTAGTGTAGATTTAATTAGTCATTTTATAATATGTTTTGATTTTTGTCATGTTTAGTATAGATTTATTTTTGTCGTTTAAATGTTATATTTGTTGTGTTGAATTTCGATATGAGTAGTGAGTAGTTTAATTAGTGCTTGTTAAGTGATTAGTGATTTGGGAATTAAGTGTGGATGTATAAAAGGTTTAGAAATTAATAATTTTTGATTATTTAGATTTGTGGTTTAAATATTTTGAATGGCAAAATCCGGAAAATAGTTGAACTACACATCTAGTAATTATTTTTTTTAGATTGTTTTCAAATTAAACCAACGTTGTGAGAAAATTATCTTTTCTAAAGATTATAATTCATTAATAAACCTAAGTTCACACTTAATGAACTTTTCACTTCACTTAGCAAGCATATTTGTCATTTATATCTTTTAGATTAATTTTAGTATAATCTCGTAGTTTTAAATCTTAAAATTAATATTAGTTTAATTTTTAGTTTAAAATAGTAGATTTAGAAAACCAAATCCAAAACTTTTATGACAATCAAGCTCGAATTACAACTTGAACGTAGATTTCCATTCACCTCTCGTCGGGAAAACGACCCGGAAGGTTTTTGATAATTGCTTTGGTTAAAAGTGAACTTCTAGAACCCGACGGAAAATACTTACTATACTATAATTGTTATCTTCCTTATTATTACGTATTTATATATTAGATATATATTATATGTATTATTATATATATTATACTATATACTATATTATAATATATAGTAATATAGTATTATCGATTTGGACGGATCAGTTTTTGCTTCCGTTGATACGGGGAGAGGTTGTAGCGATTTCCAACGGGATTGTCGTGTTCGAGCCTTGAAGATCCTTTTCTTTCGGAAAGTTTATTTTCGTACTAATTAATATAAAAATCCAAAAAAAATTTTCTTCTTATTATTTTTCTTTTTCCTATATAAATATTTTAAAAAAAAACCCAAAAATAATTTTCTTTTATCTTAAAAACAAAAATCTAAAAATATTTTTATTTTCTTTTATAATAAGATATTATATATATATAATAAAATAATAATATATATATATATATATATATATAAAATAATGGAAATCCAGAGCTAAAGAAAAAATTACATAGATAAGAAGTTATGAATAAGGGTAGACATAACAGGGGGGGGGGGGGAGTATGGTTTATAAGTAGATTTTTAAACAATAATATGTGAAAAAAAATTACAATAATGTAATATGCATAAATAACATATAAAATATTTATAAGATCAGAAAAATTATTTAATTTAAAATTAAAAATATATATTCTTCGTATTTTAATTTTATTTCATATGTATTCTTTGAAAAGGCTATAAATACTATCCCGTTATAATTCTACTTCATATCCTCTTAATCGTTTAATTCATTCGACATGTCATATAACAGAATTAGCTGCTATTTATGTGGTGATACCGTTGATGGAAACATTTTTCGACGAAGCTCGTGTGGTTGGTGTGGAAACAAGCTTGATGATGATATTTTTTTCATATTGCGCTTCTAAAAGATGGAAAAATCATTCACTATATAGATCCAAACCCGAATTCTTTCGATAATTCTCCAAATTTTTCTTACCCACCTCCACAACCCCAGTTCGAGACATATTCGTGCGAGTTATGTGGGAACGATTTTCACTACGGTTATGATTGTCCATTACGAGTCCCGCTTGTCTATGAGCCGGAACCGTGCTACAATCAAAACTTTAGTGATAATTTTTATCCACAAGATTCACCAAGTTTTTCTCAACAATATCTTTGTTGTGCTTATTGCGGGGGTCCTCACTTTGATTATCAATGTCAACTGATTAATGAAACTTACTATGAACCTAATCCGAGTTATAATTCTTCCGGTTTTGACTAACCACAACCCCCGCAAGACTTCGTCGATCATCAAAGATTTCTACAAGCCCTCGATAAAATACAATAAGAGCTTGAAGAAATAAAACAAGATCGAAGAAAGAAAATAGAGGATATGAGTATCGAGGAAATGAGGCATGAGCAGCAATTGGTTGATTACAAAATTAAAGATATCATGAATGATTTGGGTTATAAAAGATTTTGAGGCGAGAAGATTGATGAAGAATATGAGAGAGATTGTGAGATTAGAATTCGAAAACTTAAGCAAGATTTTAATGAATGGGGCAGCGAAGTTCGAAAAAAGGAGCAAGCTTACAATGAAGAACAGTATTCTGCTGCCCGTCGTCGCATGCTTTCTATTCCTTTTGTCGACGAGGATGATTATATTCCTTTAGGAGATATTATTGCTCGATATTCTACGTCTAAAGCAATCACACCCGACTTACCGATCGAAGAACCCGATAATTCTCTAAATATGGGGGATGAGCATCTCGACACTATTCCGGCAACGGAATCGGACGAAGTAATAAAGTCTAGTGTTGAGAACCTTGTCCCAATCCCAAGTGAGTTCGAGGGTATTTCCGACGATACGAGTGATGTGCCTAATTGTGATAATAATCGTATTAATGTTGAGTCCGATCTTGTGGAATCTTTGATTAACCGTGATACTTCGATTGTTTATTCTTCTAAGATCGACCCTATTCTCGAGGAGTTCGCCGGTGAACTTGCTCATATTGCTCCAATTCCACCGGGAATTGTTGAAGCCGATTTTGATCCAAATGATGATACTTCGAGTGATGACGATTCTTTTGAGAACATCGAGTACGTTGATGCATCACCTTCCTATTCAGAGCTCGTTAGCTTAGAGAAGGTTAATGATGTCGATCAAGAAGAGAAAGAGTTTGATTTAGAAGATATTTTTCAAATCCAAGACGTTAACCTTCGTGAGAAATTGTTGAAAATAAGTCGTCTTATTACTAATATCGAAGCTTTGAAAGACAATCCTAATCCTATTCCCGTTACGGATAGTGATTCGTCCAATATTTCTCTTTCTAATTCGAATAATTCTTTACCCGAATTCGAGACTTTTAGCGATCATACGGAAGAGACGAGAAGTGACAGTACCACTACTCATGCTAATTACTCTCTTCCCGAGTATGATTCGTTCCTTTTTGAGATTGAGCCCGATCAAGGAAGGTTGATTAGCATTGATGTTTCTGATAATTCAAATAACACTCTTTTGGAACTTCCCGAGTTTGAATCATTTCATTTTGATCTTTATGATAATCCGTCATTTCTACGTCCTCCTCCGGAACCACCGGATGTTGAGATTTGCTTACATTTTGAGCCCGATGTGCCCGTGATTAACAATTTTGATCCAGGGGGAGGTGAGATTATTTTTCTCCAAAATATTGAAGATGACGATTCCTTCACATTTGTCATTCGGACTTTTCTCCCGTTTCTCACCTACCCCGAGGCCTCACCTTTATCTTGCTCCACCGGGAGTGAAGACACCATCTTTGACCCCGGCATCATCACCTTTCCATTTTCTTATCTAGAGCCGGTGGCATTTTCAATGGAAGATTCTTGTTCTAAGTGTTGCTTTCCCTAAGGACGAATGAATTCAGGGATCGAGTCGAGCTTGAGACTCGGTGAACAAAAACAAGCCGCTTCATGGGAGTTCACCCCATGCTTATACCATTTTCTAGTTGTTCTAAAATAAAAATGTTGTGATGTGTTGAGGCTAGCCTCTCCAATTTTTCGGTTGTTTGTGTCTGTTTGTGTAATGATTTTTGTAGGATTGAACCAACAAAATTTTTGAAGCCAATCTCGTGTTCGAGGTGTTGTAGTCCCGGTTCACTCGAGCTTTCTATCCTTATGTTTGAAATTAGTTTGGGGAAATCCGCTATCCTTTCATATCATTATGCAATTCATTTATCTTGTGCATAATTAATAACGCTTGATTTTCGTAGAGACCGCCTTAAACATTGATGCATGTTTTGTTTTATAGTTTGGGAGGAATCTAACGATTTGATGTTTCTTAGCTGTTATTGTTTTTGTTCTCTTCGCGTACCGTTTCCCGGCAAAAAGAGCAAAAATTTTTTAAGATTTTTAAGTTTTATTTGCAGAAAAAATGACAAAATGAAAGAACAAAAATATATATTAGTAGTTGATAAAAAATTAATGTTAAGACAACAAATGTAGGTTTTTCCGTTGGTAGAGAAATAAGAATGTAATTTTTTGACCCGATCGAACGTGTTGAGTTCTAGCTTTTACCCTTAACAATTAATGATGATAGTTTGTGCAAGTCTCATGTAGACTTTAAACATGCTAGACTTGAAATCATTAGTAAATGAAGATTTGTGCTAATCTCAAGTAGATTTTAAATATACCGGGATGGATGATTTTTAATAGGCTAATATTTGCGAATTTCTTTATTAAGGTTTTTAATTGCAAAGAATAAGAAATGATAGTGTTAATTACGAATTAGGATGCTAAACAAGGTTTATTTGGAAAACTTAAAGGCTTATAAAAATAACTTGTGATTTGTTTCTTCCCCGAAGTTCTTAAAATGATTAATCATACGTGATACTCTTTAAATTTTTTAACAAATTAGAGATTATACCTCTAAAAGTCTAATCACACATATATTAGAGAAAAGCTTATCGATGAAGTCGACATACATTAGTACATAAAAAAATTTGGTTCAATCTATACTTAGGTTTTCTAAAACGAAAATTTTTCTATTTGCAAAAATAATTATGTTTGTGAAAAATGTTGCACCAGAAAAAAAATGAAAAAAAAAAATGAATAAAAAAAATAAATGAAATATAAAAAATATGGTATAGTGGTTAAATAAAGGATGCAAGTTATAAATTCCTGTGTTAAAAATAAGATTACAAAACTTACCCATCGCAATAAAGTACAAGCAATTAGTCGGTTCGTTCCCGAATGTGACATCGAAAGAAAATGTGGATGATTATATTTAGGATGGTTATCATAATAAGCAAACGGCACCTTGTCCGGAGGCGAGGCCGATGTGAACGTCGCAAAGAAAAAGTATACCGTTTCCTAACCAATAGTAAATTATACTGTATAGTTAAGATGCAAGTTAAAAATAAATAGTAAAAGTGTCATCGTCTAAACTAAAAGTATTCTTTGACCCTAACTATTGCAAAAATCTACAAGAAGGCTTTTTCATCGGAAGTTCAAATGTCTCGAATATTATTCTCCGGAAGGTCTCAAAAACCTTAGGCACTTACCCGATGATAATACTTTCCATAAGACCAGGACTTTCCAAAAGACCAGGAAGACTAAATCTTACTACTAGTAGGAACTGTGTACTACCGGTAGGAACTAGGAATTCATAATTCCTAACATACACATATCCGTTTATACCAAAATTAACCCTAAATGACCAAAAACACACTTAAAATGGCAAAGATATACTTGTTTTTGTGTTTTGTGTGTGCAGGTACGGATAAGACAAAAATTACAAGAAAACCGTCAAAAACGGGCAAACACGGACACGAGGAATGGAAGAGCACAAAAGAAGCCGGGAAATCAAGCCAAAATCAAAGTCAACACTAGAAGACAAAATCTTAAAAGTTCAAATCCAATCCCTCAAGTTTCAAAAGTTACACAAATGGTCCTTGAAGTGTAATGGGCCTTATACCTATCAAAAACAACATCCGGATCCAAAGCCCAAAACAAAAGCCCAAAATTCTAAGCCCATAACCCTTTTATTAAACCACAGGGACCATTCCTGCCAAAGATAAAAGTTATGGCTTTTATTAAACCAAAGAGAGGGACTAGTTTTGCCATAAACCCAAAGTTTAAAATCCTTTTACCCGTTTTCAGTTAAAAAATGGCGCCAAGGGTTTTATTACTATTCATCATCGTCCCAAACATGCCCTCTCCTCAAATCAAAGGGCTTTTACTAATTAAAGGGTAAGGAAGACAATTCAGGTGCCAAAGTACACATGGGCAGTGTAGCACATCACCACTCTCACCTCATTGGTCTATCACATCAAAGAATGACACGCTGGCAGGAGTAGAAGCACAAAGAATGATGGGTTTTGTACTTAAGGCACTCACAATGGAAGCACAAATGTCTCAATCACGGATTGCCACGCTGGCAATCCGTGTGAGCTCATAAGTGATCCAATGGCTCAGGATTATCCTCCAATGATTGGAAAAATGGATGACAAAGATTGATGGGAGCGTGGGTGGCCCTCAAGAGGCTAGAAGGTTCACTAAGAGGCTATAAATAGCCACACATTTCACACACACACTATCTAGTTAGCTCTTTAATTTTTTTAGCTTATGAAATTTTCATGTATTTTCTTTAAATTCCTATTGTAATCTCTTTCAGTAATGTAACAAGCTTTTAGTAAATGAAATTCAGTCTTCTTTTAATAAAATTGTTATAAATTCTCAAATAGCTCTAATGTTCTCATTTTAATGACTCATAAGCTCTAAATAAGCCCTCATTAGCTCTCTAAGTCTCTAAGCTTAGATTGAGCTTAATTCAGTCTTAATACTACTTAAATCCTAAAATCAGTTAATACCTTAACTACTTTGGACTTTTAAAGCTTATGGAAGGGGACCCAATAATGGAAGGGATCCCAAGGACTTAACTGGCTTATCTTAGGATAAGCCAGAGCTTGTAGATGCTCAATTGAGCTTATTAAGCTTCTGTTTAGCTGAAGCAACTTGTAAGTTTTCATTTAAATTCCTTTGTCTTTTAATTTCTAGTTTTAATGCTTGCTTATTTGCTTATTAGTTTTACTTGTGTGCTTAACTATTGTTTATTTGTGTTTGTTTTAATCTACTTATGCTCATTAGTAATCTGTTATTAGTTAAAATAGTTTAGATCATAGTTTTTCTTCAGTTCTTCCTAAAACCATAAAAAACCCAAAAATAGTAGTTTAGCTTTTAGAATTTAAGTTCTAGCTTAATTGATTATTGATTTATGCTTATTAGTCTTGTTATAAGCTAGTAGTTATCTGGTATTAAGGTTTAGTTAAGTGGATCTCTATTTTAAAAGTTTTTGAAATCTGTCAACAATATTAAGGGGTGTTTGGTTCAGTGCTATTTGACCCCTCAAAAGTCAAAGTGACTTAGAAGTTTTTCTTTGGGCAGTTTAATACTGATAATTGATAAGGTTTTGAGAAGTTTTGAATCATTAGTTTAGGTTTAAAATCATTTTTGGCTTAAATTTCTTGGTTGTGCACTAGGGGAGATTTCTCCCTTACTTTGATTACTATAAATTGATCCAAGCTCTCAAAGGTTTGGTTTGTGTGAGTTTTGTGTTTAAACACACTAAAATTCGTGTGTGTATGCAGGGATTTCCTTAAGGAAACCTGCATTTTGTATTGTACTCTTGTCAAATTGCATCAGCGTACTAACATCAGTTAGTACTGCTGTCTTGTTAATCTTTCATTTAAGCTAGTGTTTTTAGGAATTTAGCTTTTAAATTCAGTAGGTGTTTAGATTTCATATAGGTTAATTTAGTTTTAAACTTGTTTTCTTATTTTGTTTTTTAAAGTTCAACAAAATCCTCAAAAAGGCCAAAAACAGTAGATAATAGGATTTAGCTGTTTATTCCAAAACTCTAGCTTATAGGATTGAATTTTATGCATTATGTTTGTAGCTTATCAGTTGTTAGACTAGTTTTCAAAATCTCAGCTTATGTCAAAGCTTATTGAGATTTCTAGCTTATTGTGCTTTTGAGTTTTTTTTATGATACTTTCTGAGTTTAGCTTTTTAATCTTCTATTTTAGTTAGCTTAATGTGTTTTCAGCTCAAATAGCTTGTCATTTTTAGCTTGTAAACATCTTAAGCTAGCTAGAACAGTTTTTGGTTTGTAATTTGAGCTTAATTTGAGCTTTGTACAAGTGTTTAAGTGGAAACAAGCAATTTTGAGCTTAAAAGTTCACTTACTGCATCAGCTTCTTTATAAGCTCTTTTAGAGCTTATTTTTGAGTTTCAGTTTATACTCTTTAAATTAAAAGTGCTTTAAAAAGTATCCTCTTTAAGCTTGTGTTTTTAGTTTTTGAAAATAAAAAAATTTGCAAAAAAATGTGAGCTCAAAGGCTCACTTTCTGAGGACAGCTTATTCATAAGCTGTTTCAGAGCTTATTTGTCATTTTCAGACAAAAAGTGTAGTTTTAAAGTTGTTTAAAAACAGGTTTTTAATAAGTTTGGATATTTAGTTTTTGTTAAAAGTAAAAAAAATGCAAAAAAAGGGGTGTATACCAACCTTGAACCTGTGACCTCTAACTCAAATGCCCAATGCCTTAACCAATTGCTTCAATAGCTCATCCGTTTATTCTTTTCCCCATTTAATTGATAACCACACTTTGGGCTTAAGCCCATTTTAATAAGCCGTAGCTTATTGTTGCTATTTAGGAGCTTATTTGTTTAGCTGGTAGTATTTTCTTATTTTTCCCTTAAACTTTGTTGCATTTTAGACTTTTCCTAAATTTTTCGTATTTTTCCATCTAATAGATTATTTTTAATCATTTTTCTAAGGTTTTAAAATTCGAAAATACATAAAAAATAGAAAAAAGTTTTATAAAAATACAAAAAAATAGTTTTTAGTATTAGAATAAATACTTTTAGGTTTACATTCAGAAAAATCATTTTCAACACTTTTAGATTTTAATTTTCATTTTTGAGCTTTTAATTTTAATTTTAAAAATAGGATTTTAATTTTAAAAATAGTTAAAAATAGTTTTCTGAGTTTTTATGTTATTTTAGACTTTTCTAAGTTTAAAAATCATTTTTCTCAATTTTTAGGACTTAATTTGCTATTTTTTTAGGATTTAATTAGATTAAAATAGTTTTTAATTCATAATAAATTCAAAAATAATCAAAAAAATATTTTTCTTTTTCTTAAAATTTTCTTTTGTCCTAATTTAGGTTTAGAAATTTAGTTTGCATTTTTAGGAGTTAATTTTAGTGTACTTGCTTATTCGTCGCGTTTTATTTGTTTCCCGTTAATTGTTTTAAGTCTTTAATTGCTTTTGCGTTCTTATTTTAATTGTTGCTTTTAATTGGTAGTTATAGATAATCAAAAATATCTTTTCTCTCATTCAAATCATCATCCAAACTAAGGCGTGGTTTCAATTTCACAAGTCGTTGGGGAAACGACCCGGGAAAGCATACTTCCCGGTTTAATACGTATTATATTATATTATATATATCTTTTAGAGTGGATTTTCCTTAAGGGAAAACTTTAGGAAAGTTCTTAATTGCTCTTTTAGATTATTATATATTTTATATTATTTTATTGTATAGAACTACTTTATCAATTTTTATTTACACACTAGACATGGCCGGCCATGGGCATGTCCATAGGCTTTCCATGGGCTTGTTCCTAAGCTAGCCTATCTAATTTCCAAATATTAATTTACAGGCTATCAAACGATATAATAGAAGTGACCGATACTTTTCGTGATCCTAACATTAACCACAACTATGGAGAAAAAGATCCACAATAGTGTGAAATACGCAAAAATAACAACTGCGATATGGAAGGATTTGAAGGAGCGGTTTGGAAAAGAAAGTGCCCCCAAGGCGTATGAACTGAAGCAATCACTGAACACGACTCGACAAGATGGTATGACGGTTTTCGCTTATTACACGAGACTACGTGTCTTGTGGGATGAGATGGAATTGATTTTGCCTACTCCTCGGTGCTCATGCGATAAGTGTACGTGTGGGCTTGGAAAGAAACTAATTGAATTAAAAGAGAAAGACAGAACTTACGAGTTTTTAATGGGCCTTGAAGATCAGTTTAGTGTTATTAAGACCCAATATTGGCAATGAAACCAACTCCAAAACTAAGTACATTCTATCACTTAGTGGCGGAAGACGAACAACAACGTACCATTGCCACATCAAAAAGGCGAGTCCGTGAAGTTGCTGCCTTCCAAGCAAGTTTCCAAGGGCGGCGGGAACAAACACGAAACCAACAAGAAAATGGATGGACAAAGACTAAAACGGGTTCTCAAGTAGACAAAATCGAACCTTGCAGTGAATATGGAAGAGATAGGCACGATAGAGATGGGTGTTTTAAAATAATTGGTTACCCAGAATGGTGGCCGGGCAAAGGAAAATGAGACAAAGCAAAACCAAGAGCGTCTATGGTAGAAACAAAATCATGCCCAATATCGAGCATTACGAAAGAGCAATATGCTTGTTTTCTGCAGCTGTTTGGTGGAAATCGAGAAGAACTGGTTGTAGCTAACATAGCAGGTAATATAAATGTTGATAACAATTGGGTTGTGGACTCGGGTGCCACCGATCACATAACCCACCAAGGACACCTCTTTGAAATTTATCAATGAACACCATTGAAAGGCCGATCACCATCCCAAATGGGGAATCGATCCCTGTAAAAGGGAAAGGTGAAGTTATTTTTAAGGGAGGATTGAACATCAAAAGAGTTCTCTTTGTACCAAATTTTACATGCAACCTTCTATCAGTTAGGAGACTCACCAAGGATCTTCATTGTGTTGTCACATTTTTTCCTGATTCTTTGTTTTACGGGATCTCAAAGCAGGGAACTTGATTGGAGCGGGTGATTATCGTGGTGGTCTCTATTAGATGGGGGGAATAAAAGAAGAAAGGAAGGCGATGACAATCACTATCGATGCATGGCATAAGTGTCTTGGGCATGCATCTAATGTAAAGCTATCTCATGTTAGTTTTCTTAGAGATGTATCTTCAAGTTTTAATGCAAAAGTTTGTGATTCATGTAACAAGGCAAAACTTACTCGATTCCCCTTTCCAATTAGTAGTATTAAAACCATCAGTTGTTTTGATGTGACCTATTATGATATTTAGGGGAAATATAGAAGACCATCACTCACGGGGGCAAATTATTTCCTTATGATATTCGATGACCATAGTAGGGCGGTATGGGTATATTTACTTAAAAATAAACACGAGGCGAGTTCTTGCCTAATTAATTTTTACAACTTGGTGAAAACACGATTTGGAAAGAGCCTCAAAAGAATTAGATGTGACAATAGTGGGGAATTCGTATCAAACAATATGAACGAATTATATAGAGAACGAGGAATAGTCTTGGAAACTACTTGCCCTCATACCCCACAACAAAATGGGGTAGTAGAACAAAAGCATAGGCACCTCTTAGAGATCGCACGAGCTTTACAGTTTGAAGCCAATCTTCCCACAACCTTTTGGGGGAAGTGTATCCTTATGGCTACGTACATCGTTAATCGATTGCCCTCCAAAGTAATAAATGACAAAACCCCATATGAAGTCCTATTCGGACGAAATCCCGAATATGACCATATGAGAATTTTTGGATGCATAACCTACTACAAGAACACCGAAACGAATGGAGATGAGTTTAAACCAAGAGGAAAACCGGGGGTATTTTTAGGCTATCCTCCGAGAAAAAAGGGGTACAAAATTTATGATCTAGAGCAAAGGAAAATGGTGATGACAAGAGACGTAAAATTCATCAAAGATGTGTTTCCTATTTCAAAAGCAGAACCAAAAGGTTTTGAATAAGAAATTTTTGAGTACTCAAGTCCTATCTCACAATGTGATGAACCACATGAAGAACCTGCCAAGAATATGGAAACATGAGGATTTTCAATGCAAAACAGTGAGGAAGAGCAAACACATAGCATGGAAGATGTCTTAGAAGAACAACCAGAAGACTTAGTTGAAGAAGAGCAAAACATGCAAAGTGTTAATATCCATGCTGAAAACATACACATGGAAAATCATGTGGAACCACCTGTCATCCAGCAAGAAATTGAAGAAGGAAGACAAAAGAGACAAAGAACGTAATTGAGGCACTTAATCGATTACCAAGTAAAGCTTCCACCATCCATTGAGCACACGCAACCCACTTTCGGTCAAAATCCCTCAACGGTACACCTATTATCTCATTATGTTTCTTATGAGCATTTTTCTAACACTTACAAAGCATTCTTATCTGCCGTCAGTAATCATGATGAGTTGAATTTTTTTATCAAGCAGCCCAAAATTGGAAGGAATCCATGCGGAAAGAAATACATGCTCTTGAACAAAATGGGACATGGACCCTCGAATTATTACCAAAGGGAAAGAAAGCCATCGACTTAAAATAGGTGTACAAGATCAAGTTCAAACCAAATGGTGAGGTGGAAATGTATAAAGCGAGTCTCGACGCAAAAGGATTTTACACAACATGAGTGAGTGAACTACCATGATGACTTATGGCACCCATTATGTAAAATTTGTAGACCTTAAGAACCCACAACAGCCATAGCTGAGAAACAAAGGTGGGAGATTTCATAACTTTGATGTTAACAACGCTTTCTTACATGGAGACCTAAAGGAGGAGGTTTATATGAAGATTACTCAAGGGTTCTCGAACAAAGACGAAACGAGGGTGTGCAAACTCAAAAATTTGATATATGGCTTGAAGTAAGCATCTCAGAATTGGTACCACAAGTTTACAAAATCTCTTGTTAGCCTTATTTATAAATAATCTAAGGTTGATCATTCTTTGTTTATCTATAAAAATGGTGATGCATATGTAGCGGCTCTTATATATGTGGATGATGTGATACTTTCGGGAATGACGAGATATGGACTCGAAAGAACATAGTCCCATAGGAACACAGATTTAGCATAAACGATCTGGCCCCTTGAAATATTATCTTGGGCCATCAAAGTACAAGACCAACCTAAGGGATTAGTCCTAGCAACATAAATAACACGATAGACATCCTTCAAGGACAGTGCTTTGCAAGGATGTCGCCTAGTTCGTTCCCGTATGGAACCAAATTCAAGCTTGACAAAGGAGAAGAAGAATAAAAAGAATGACGCAGTCGATATCGATGACTTTAGTTCACTTGCTATACCTAAACATGTCATTCACACCGTTATAGCCTACTCCGTAAGCATTCTAAAGCCAATTCGTGTGGAGACCCCACGACGTGTTTCACATGGAGGCTGCATCAAGTTTTACGATACCAAAAGACTAACCATTGGTTAAGGCACTCCTTTACCAACACCACTACGCTGGCCTTGTGGCTTATTGTTGATTACGATTCGGCTTGGATGTACACCTTAGTAGACAATCAATGTCGGTTACGTGCTCCTATAAAGGGATCCCCAAATCCTAGAACTAAGAAACAGTCACTTTTTGGTATCACACCCTTCAGTAAGTGCAATAACGATCTATTGCCACTGCAGTTAGTGAGATTATAATGGTTCGTTGGCTGATGAAGGAATTGAGTTTGCAGTGGTTGTCCTACACCATTATTTTGCGACAACCAAGCAGCAAAACATATAGCGAACAACCTCGTCATTCATGAAAGAATGAAGCACGTTGAAATGAATTTTTTTGTTCGTGAACGAGTTAAACGAAAAGAGATTGTGCCTGTTCACATCAATTCAAAGTAGCAAATTGCCAACTTGCTTACCAAACCACTTGGTTCTCACCTATTACAAACGTTACTTGTCAAGTTGGGCATTCGAAACTTACATGCGCCAACTTAAGGGGGAGTATTGGAAATCATTATCACATCCTCAATTATCTCCTTAATCTCCTCTCCATCAAATATTGTATTTCCATGTATAACCTATGATTGTAGCATTCTTCCTTTTATAGTCTTATTCCTGTTGTATAAGTACACGACTTGATATGATAATAAAATCAGCTTTGGTACCAAAAACCCATAGTATCCTTCTAGTATTACCAAAACCGTTATTGTTTGTGGCCTACAAATAACAAACACACTTAACCAATCTTACTTAATCTAAGTAATGTATGATGATGATACAATGTAAGATCCAAGACATAGTAGTCAACTGGATATAAATGCCAATCTAAACATCAAGATCACTAAGCATGATGTTGTTGATTAGAATGAAGATGAAAAGTTCACTAAGCTTGTTGTGGTAAATCTTCATGTGTAAGAATGCTTGAGGTGGATGTGGATGGAAAGATCTATAAGCTTGCAAATATGGCTCATTAAGGGGAAATATGCTTACAACAAACGAGAGTTATAAACATTATAGATCAAGGGTTAATTATGGTTTAAGGGTGTGAAAATAAATCTTAACATGAGAAGAACTTATCTAAGTGTGGTGAACAAATAGTGGTTAAAGGGTGAAATGGGCTTTCTTATTTATATGCAGAGAAAAAACAAAAAAAACACTCACGTTGCGAACAGGTTCTTATCAATTTCTTTTTTGCATTATTGCTTTATAATTATTCCAAAGGGTAGGGGGAGGATGGGGGTATGGATAATAAGCAAGATGTCCTCAGAAGCTAGCCTTCTTTCTTAAAGGCTAGGAATCATCCTATTTAAGGAACAGTTTTCGTACCAGGGTAGCTGGTTCATTTGTCTTTAGTGGTGACTTGCAAATCTATACAAAATATTTTCCTAACAGAAATATTCTTCTTATAAAAGACTAATTCAAATTTGAAATTCAAATATACATTGTATTAAACCATTTTTTACTTGTAAAAAAATAACTTGTAGTTTATTTTTTTGTAAAAATATTTTGTACACGTTAAAATGTAATGTGTTAAAACGTAATGTTTATGAAAAATATTTCCTTGATCATAAATCAAGTTTTACAATACCTTTATTTTTACTTTAAATGATTACGTCAAGTTAAAGCTTATATCTAAATAAAAATGTGTACGTCAGATTTTACGTACTGACACAAAAATTTTATTTAGACATTTTCTATAGTTTATTGATTGCTTTGATCATAATGTATTATAGCAAACATGTCCAAACATGTGTTGAAGCATATTTGAGACGTCGAGAGAATGTGATGAATGTATGTGATGTGTTTCAAAAGCTTTAAATTTATAATGACTGAAAATACCGATTTTATTATAGGGAAACACACGGGAAAAAGTATAACCCACGTATGTAGTATAATCTTTTAGGTAAGACCAGGTCGTTCCACGGGATTGGTATTCTAAGAATAAGTCTATAATATTACGAAAAGGAACTTTATCTTATAGACAGTTCACGGATCTAAAGATAATGATTTGATTCAAGAAATAAAGGACATGTTTGGTTAAGAAACAAGAAATATTATGATAAAACTTGAGTGATTCACGAATAAAATTATAATCGATTTAAGAATGTTTAATTACTTAGAAAGATTATCTATTGTTCATAATTAAAAAACCCTTTCGGTCTTAACTTTTATTAGAAAAATGGCTTTAAGTGTTGATTCATGTCTGATAATGAATAATAATACATTTTGCTAAACCAAGGTTAATTAGACTATGTGTCTTAGCTTTAAACCCGTTTTACTTAGTAATGTTTCCGTTTACTCAAAACTCAGCAAACCTCCACAAGGCGTAAGGTGATAAAGTTGTCATAGACAAACAACTTTGGAAATCAATCATTTAAAACCGAAGACTTTTCGACCCTATACCGGAATAAATGGTGTCATATAAAGACTAAAAGAGTCCAAGTTCAAAGCATCAAACTTATATTATAGCCTATCTATGTATGATCAAAAGCTCATTCAAAAGTCAAGTTTGATCCCATACTCAAGACAGCTTCATAGGGTAGTACACACTCTACTCACACACATGTTAATCTACTCAACAATCATAATAACAACACATATAACAATCATGGTGAATCCAACATTCATATCATCAAAAGATAGAAACATGTTTTTACCAAAATTCAAGAGTAGAGGTTCCAAATCTTACGATGCCTTTCAAGAACAAGACATTAATTGACTATAATAATGCTAGCAACTTCAACTTCCTAGAACTTTTCTTTCTCCTATACTCGGAAAGTGATGAAGGTGGTGGTTAACCTTCAAAACCTCCTTAGAACTATTAAAGCTACTAGAACTAGTGAAAGATGAGAATGGAATGATTTGAGTGATGATTTCCTCCAAAATCCGTGCTCTATTTATACTTGAGGATGGGTCTTCAGTTGCATAGTTTGGGGAAATGAAAGGTTGCACAATCATTGCAATCATTTATGATTTGGGAGTAACTGACAGGAAAGTGCGCCGCACACAAGAAATTATGTGCCGCACTTGGTGATTAATTAAATGTCATTCAATTCGTTTATAAGTACGTCACAAAAAATACTTTGTGCGCTGCACTTGGGCTTTAATCATTAACTCTTCTATAATTTTTCATCTAGATCTTTCTTGTAACGACCGTTACTGCTTTTAACTGGGTTTCTTTGCATTGTTAGTCCTTTTCTTCACTTTTGGTCCTAAAATGAATATTACACAACAAACAGGCAAACTTTGCAATATTTCATGCGTTAACGTATATATTTATTATGTTTTTGAGGGATCATTTATGTATATTTGGAGTGTTATCAAATCCCCCCATACTTAGCTTATTGCTTGCCCTCAAGCAATCAAAGCGAAAGAATTTCGTTTGGTAAAACAGATTAATGATCACAAGCATAGATAACGCGACAAAGCAACTCACGATTTTTTTTTATAGATAAGATCCCTTTTTCACACTCGCTCAATTTGGTAAGATAGTAAACGGAAGTCACTCATACGCGCAGTCATGAAATGTTCAAATTACCATAGGCTTGTACAAGAAACTAAACTTCACCGACATGGCGTAAGCACCAAACATAAACGTCAAAAGAGGCAATTTTATTTAGTGATAATATTTATTATTTGTTGAAAAAGGTTTATAAATAAATCATAATTTACTTTATCCGTAATTTAACCAACCATTCACTTATATCGTTCTTCTTCTCTTCGTATATATATATATATATATTAGTGAATCCTTCAACTTTTCACTTGGGGAAAACTTGCTTTCCCCCCGTACTTAAGATCAGCACACTTCTCTACATAGCAACATTTGAATTCTTTAATTCGAACGAATAAAATTTCAGATAATTTAGTTAAAAATCTTTTCGAACAAATTATTGGTTACTTATATTTATATTTTTATCACCTCTTAATCAGTAAATGTTTATAACACGCGAACGTATTCTTACTGCGGTATCGTAAAGATTTCAAGCACAAGTTCTAGAATTAACAAATCACCGGCACACTTATACAATTTTAAATCGATATCAATGCTCCAGAAAAGGCGACAAAACTATAAATACACAGCCGTCACGACGGATGAGACACTTGCAATTGCATTCAAACCTTAACTCGAGAAAGTTAAAGATAAAATCGTCTTAGGTATCAAGAATGGATACCTGAATCCTTAAATTTCTAATCCTCACAATTTTTCTGGGTGATATTTATATGCTAGTAATGTTATCAACTCAGAGTCAGATTGCTTAAATGTGATCAATAAAATATTATTTTCAAAAATATATTATTTTTATTTTTATAAAAATTTCAACTTTTCCCATTTTTCTAGTTTATCCCCCCATACTTAATATGAGCATTGTCCTCAATGTGAAAATATTATAGAGAAAAGATAAAATGGAAAAGTGAGATATACTTTTTAATTGCGATTGATATTCTGAATCTTTTCTTTGCGCCAATTCGTCTCGCGCCTTTACTTGTTTATGAATGTAGACATTGCATAGCACATAATAATATTCCTAATAGATTAATAATAAAGTACGATAATATTGTTTTTAAATGCCAACAAAGGCATTTTACAGACCATAATAATAATAATCGTTTTGAAATTGTTTTTAAAACATACGTGACCCAAAAATGCGATCACGTAACCAACTCGTGTCACCTCGACACTACTCATCATCATCCTGCTACAGCTGTGGTGGTGGAGGTGGATACTGCTGATAGTACTAGTCATACTGTGGCTGAGCGTAACCATGTAGGTTGTAGGCTCCCTGCAGTGGAACACTATAAACCCCATCCATATGCTCAAACACTCCTTGATATCTGTCCCAGTGATATGACTGCCTATACTCCATCCGCTCTATCGCATCCTGTCGTATCTCCATACGACCCATCCTATCATATAAGTCATGCATAGATGCTCTCTAAGGCCTAGGAATACTAACTCTAGGCACACCCAGTTGTGGATCTTCAGGAATAAGCTTACCATCATAATCGATCAAATCTCTAAACGTAGTTGTATCCAAATCCCTACAGTAAATTAGAGAACTTAAGCTCCTCACCACATCCTCAGTCAACACCCTACATTTCCTAGTAATCTTTGAAATAATTTTTCCACAACAAATTGACTCTCTTTTTTAGTCCTAGATCCTTTCCTTTTCATCCATTTTGCAATCATCCAAGCTACATTCGCATACCCATTTTGGTGTCTAGCATCAAACATACTTAGAAGCCACAAATCATTCTTTTGTACCTTATCATACCCAGTCATCCTTTGACACAAGCCATAAGTGATCATTTAGTGGATTACCCTCAAAATTAGTCTCTTGATAGTAGAAGTGTGACTCCTAGACAAACCAAGGTTATCCTCTCGACTAATGCTTAACCAATAATCCACAACATTAAAATTATCATCACTATTTAAACCTCCTTCAAAGTAAACATTGAAACCATCTTCCTCTAGCTCAACTGCTTGATATAATCCCAATCTACGAGCAAACTCCAACAAAGTAAAACTGTGGGCACGTCCACCAAGTCTAAACTTGATGATCTTCTTTGATTGCAATTCATCTTCGGCACATACTTTATCAAACTCATAAGTAGAATAAAACTCATAGCAAAGTTTGGCATAAATTGGCTCATTAATATTAAAAGCTCTAATCTAAGCCACCAAAGTAAATATCTCTTCCTCTGATTCCGCTTCACGTACTCTAATTCTTAACATATCATCAATTTCTCCATCGCAATCCATTCGGTTTAACACATCCTGGTTTACGATACACGATGAGTAAATGTGTCTAGGAAGTAATTAGGCCAATCTAGTATTGTACCTAGACTTAGCATCTCAGGTACATCCTCCCATAGCAAAAACTTGTGGTGAACTTGTGGAAGCAATACCTCTTCTACGGTTTCATGTCTTGAGCGTTTGGATTGTGATGATCCGGCCTCATCATCGTTTGTTCCCATAGTCTATACATAAAAAACAATCAGCAATAAAGTTATGATTATGTTAGAAATGATTTAGCATGATTGGTGAGTGTTTTGATGGCTTTTAAAACATTATGTAACTTTCTGAGGTAGAAAGTGTGGCGCACCTCCTTGAAGTGCGACGTACCTCCTTGAAGTGCGGCGTACTTTCTGGAAAACAAGGGGTAAAGTGCGGCGGTTTTTGGGAAAAACCGGCCTACTTTCTGAGCTAAAAAAGGATAATTTTTATAATTTTTCAACAATTAATTTTAAATATAAGTTCATAATATGAACAGTGCACTTTTAGATCTAATCAATATAAGGCATGCATGGGTTAAATGGTTCCTAAATATCATAATTCTAAAGGTTAATTGCTCATATAAAACGTGAATTAAGGATTTACTAATCTAATCATACTTAACCCTAATAATCAAGAAATTAATCAAATTAATGGTAAACAAGTTTAAGGATTGGAATTAACATACCCTAGGCATGATTTCAAGGTTGATGGATTGATTTTTGACACTTTTTCTTCGTTTTTGATAAAAAAAACCCGGCGGTTTTATGTTTGAGTGTGTGTGAAAAGATTTTTATAATAGGTTTAAGTTTTGATTAGGAAGTTTATCCAAAAATTTTGTTTGAAAGTGCGGCGCACTTGCCTTAAGTGCGGCATACTTTGTATATTTTTTTTATTATTTTTTTACACGACCTTATAATATTATTTAAACATGAACTCAGTCCATCACAATAGCTTAATATTTATATATCATAGATTAGATTAATATCCTTGCATCAAATGTAATCCATTATGGATATATACATATGATTTTTTATTTATATAAAAACATAACATGAAACATAAAGAGGGAGTATAGGTACTCCTTTATTCCAAGCTTAATATAATATTTACTCCATAAACTAGTTTGGTGACATGATATCACTCAAC
Source organism: Tanacetum coccineum (assembly GCA_026074375.1). Taxonomy (NCBI): domain Eukaryota; kingdom Viridiplantae; phylum Streptophyta; class Magnoliopsida; order Asterales; family Asteraceae; genus Tanacetum; species Tanacetum coccineum. The sequence goes on along the minus strand of BQNB010042730.1, from coordinate 24,049 downwards.
TTGTGGTACTTTGACAATTTACGGTCCATTTTATTTGTTGTGAACCCTTATAGATAGATGTTTCCATATGGATCAGTTAGTCTTATTTCTGTTCTCCATTGCCATGTCGCTTCTTCTTCTTTAGTATATGAGCCCTTATAATCAGGTTTCTAGTTGACCTGTTTAAGTGGTACGGGTAATGAACCAAGGAAGCTAACTGCTTTCTTCCAAACACTAATTTTTTTGAACGGGTTTGTTACTGCTTGTATAGCTGATGATTGATCTTCTGGATTAGCACAGTTTAGATATGGAGCAGGTCTTGGGCCATATATTGGTGCCCCAAATTTATTTCTTTTGATCACATACTCCTCTTCATCATCACTATCACTCTTAGCTGTTCTCAGAACGTCGAATCTTGCAGCTCGGAAGGTTTGATGACAAATTCCATCAAAGGTTGAGAAAATTCTTCCTGAGGTGTTAAGTATGCTACCCATTATATGAAGGAATCCCCGACCAACCATAATTGGTGCGTCACGGTCGATTGGTATATCCAGGATAACTTGACAAAGAACGTTAGATAACTTTCCTATTGCTTCCGCCTGAGTATGATTTATCATTGTAATTCCCTTATCAATCTTCTTCATATATTCTCTTCCTAACGTTTCAAAGATTCGATAAGGCATGGTGTTAATGTCTGATCCAGTATCTCCTAATGCATTTTCGTTAACTTTCCCTTCCAGTCTGATAGGAAATATAAATGCACTATGATCTTCTTTCTCCTTTAACGCTTCACCTTTAATTCTTTTTACTGCTTCCTCATCTTCTTTCACAGTCATTCCATCCAGTTCAACTTTATCTTTCCAGATCCCATCTAGTATCTTCTTATACTGGTCATTATAGGCCATAGTTTCGATTACAGGCCTTTCCTCTTCCAACAGAGCATATCTTTGGCTAATCTTGATTGCCAGTTCCTCTTTTGCCGCCTCTTCTTGAGTCAAATGTCTTCTAGCTGATGAGGATGGTCCAACATTTTGATAAAATAGATTTAATTTCTCCATTGCTCTTTTCTTGTTACGGTTGCTCTTTCTCATCTTGCATACAAATGAGGGAAGTTCTTCTCCAGTCTTGGGCACATCATCAAAATTGAAACCAAGTAATTGATCCCAATCGTCTGAGCTCTTTCCTGTTTTCTCTGAATCATCCTCAAATGGATCCGGTTCGAGATAAATGGTGATCTCTCCATTACCAAAATCAATAACTCCTTGAGACAATCTCAGGAATGATCTTCCCAGAATGACTCTAGGAACAAATTCATCCTTTTCAGGGTTTATGATGAACTTCACAAAATAGAGCTCTCCTTTTAAAGCAACAATAAGCTCTTTTTTAACCAACTTTTTTCCTTTTTTCACCTCATAGTCTAAACACAACTTGTGTTGGATCCCTTACTGAATAGATCTTGAACCTTTAGCTTGCAAAGGGTTTGTTACTTTAGATAAATCTAAAGCAACAATAATGAAACACTGATTAAACACTATTGATTATGCGGAAACTAATCAACAATGCTAAGAAGAACAGTATTAAGATAACATAAGAGATCTTATATTAAACTCACACTTTGTATTATAACTTGAATCTGTCTTGGTTACGGATTACAAAAATTATGATTGCTAATTGATCTCTATTGATCTCTTTACTAACTATAACTACAAGTATTAACATCTTTATACTGACAGTATTAACTATACTAACAGACTTAACTAATTATACTAATAGAATTAAGTCTGGTATACATAATTCCTAACAATCCTCCCCTAAACTTGAACTTCACTTGTTAACTTCAAGTTTCTTCAATTTTCTTTAGATTGAGCTTTTGAGGATTGCATCCAAATGATGATGAACTGATTGTTGTTCATTAGAAATCAGATTATATTTTGACTTTTAGTCTTTAACAGCATCTCATTACCTCTGCACCACAGCTACACAACAACATCCAACTAAGTTGGCTTTGTAGTTTTTGGCAAACTACCAGCCATCAACGGATTTGATATGTCTTTACCATGAGCCGTTTGCTATGGACTAGTCAATGCTTCATTGCAATAACAAGGTGCATTGATAACCTTATAGTTTTTATCAAACTATCAGCTATTAACGAATTTGAGATCTCTTTACCAGTAGCCGTTTGCTCTGGAGTAGCCAACTCTTTGTTTCAAAACATGGTGAGTTGATTACCATACAGTTTTTGGCAAACTATCAACCATCAACGGATTTGAGAAGTCTTTACCAAAGCCGTTTGCTTTGGACTAGCCAGTTCTTGATGTTTGTTAAACATGGTGAACTGATGACCATTTGTTGTGTGGTTGCTAAACCAACACTTAAACAATCCTTCTCAATTCCATTTCAGCTTCTAGATACCCAAACCATACTTACAACTACTAAGAGACCTTCTAAACACCATCATTTCAAGGTAACTTATTCTGAGCTTGCTTCTCTATTAACTTCAACAATTGATAGCAAGCCTCATCCTTCTTATCCCCTTGAAGCTTCTTATTCAACATAGCTTGACACACATCAGCTGGTAGAGGATATCTTCTTTCTGTCAACATGTAGATATCAGCTGATTCCAAAGTCAAACAATGCACTCTACATGTGTCATAATATCTCCAGCTTAGCATCTTTTGTTGATATGGTAAATTCTAGACTGGATCTGTGCTTAGAGGTGGATCAAACATAGTCTTAAGATCTCCCCAAAATACTCTCTCATACTCATCCTCTAGCCCATTTGTACCATACCTTTGCATAACTAGCCTGTATAGCTCTGTAAGGTCATCCCTTGAGATACTTTTAAGCATAGCTCCAAAATTTATGTAAGTGATATAAGTTCCATCTTCTCTTATAATCTGATATGCACCCTTCTTACCTAGCTTGATTATCTTCCAATTCGCTATACTAGGAGGTTTAATAGCTACTGGAATAGCACTTATTGGAATATCAGTACCTGAAGAGGAATTTGTGTCATTGTCTTTCACAAGTGCTTCTATGTCTTCTTCAACTTCATGTTGTGCAGTCTTGTCAGCATGTATACCCTTCTTAGCTTTTTGCTTCTTCCTTTTTCCTCTCTTCATTATTGGCTCTTCAACTTTCTACTTTATGACTGGAACATCTTCAACAATAATCTTTTGTTTCTTTGAAGTGTCTTGTTCCAGCTGTACACCTTGTCTCTTTACTCTTTCTTCAGATCCCATAGGCACAAACCTTTCAATGCTCTTCATCAGCTTTTCAACTGAGCCATTTTCCAAGAACTTTGATTCTTGATGAAGGTACTTATATAGTCTCTTTGTTATGCTTGTGTCATTGGCTTGTTCCTCCTTGCTCTTGCCTTTTGCTCTGCATAAAACTTCTTCTTCTGATTTATCATGTCTACCATCTTCTTTGCAAAATCATCACTAGACACATTTTCACCTTGTAGACTCTTGGTTAATTCTGCATTTACTTCAAGCTTAGCTATAATGGTGTCCCAATCCTCTTCTATATAGTATTGTGCTACTTCTTGAACTTGAGCTTTTCTTTTCAGTTGTTGTTCAGATAATTCTAGCTCCTCTAAAATTCTTTTAGCCAACAAAGCATCTAAGTGAACCTGTCTTGCAGCCTCTTCATCCTGTAAAGCTTGCAACCTCATAGCTTCTGCAAGATTAGCTTTTTCTTGTTGTATCTGTGCTTTTGTTCTTTTGGTAGCTTGAACATCTTCTGCAGTTATTGGTGCTTTTCCTTCCCTTTGACCTTTAACTGGAGAAGGAACAATCACATTCACCTTCTGCACTATACTAGGAGTACTAACTGGTGTACTACCAGTATTAACTTTAGTACTATCAGTGTTAAGTTCAATTTCAACATCCAAACTAGTACTAATATCTTTACCCTTTTTAGTTGACCTTGCTCTCCTCTTGTACGTACTAATAGTTTTAGAAGCAACATGTGATAAAGTTTTAGCTGCTTCTAAGATTGTAGGACTAATTTCTTCCTCTTGTGCCTCCCCTGAATCACTAATCTTTATAGGAGTAACAAAATCTGCTGCTTTTTCTTCAATATAATCTCTGACCAAAGAAACTAGAGGATCATCTTCTATGTCTTGAATATTCCTCCCCTGATTCTCTGTTTCTTCATATTTTGAGTTAGACAAAACCATTTTCTTTGCCTTTCTCTTCAAAGCCACTTCAAGAGATTTCACCTTCTTTACCAAGGTAAGGACAACATTCCCAAGGGTGTGTTTTGTCTCCTTCAGCTCCTTCTCTAAACTATCAACCTTTGATTCCAGCTTAGGTATAATTTCCATCAATTCTTTTAGTTTCAAATTGTCCTCAACACTCCTGATGTGTTTCTCTCAGGAGAGGTGCATCATGACTGATAGGAGACTTAATGAAATGTTACCACTGTCCAACCCTGAATCTAAGCCAGTGATTGTAGTGGTAGCTCCCTTAGTTCCAACTCCCACACTTGTAGTAGTTGCCTCATCTGCTACAGGGGATGGAGTAGGACCTTGAGGCTAAGGAACCTCAGTATCATGTCTGTCAATTTGCCTAGGTGGGGATGAATAAGGTGGTTCAGTAGTAGATGGAATTAGTGGTTGAGATGTGGATGGGACTGGATCAATAGGTGTGTGATGGGGATCAGCTGGGATTGCTAAGCCTTCACTTTGATCCTCAGCTGTACCTGCCAACATTGCAGGCAGCAATGGTACATGTTCCCCTGCATAACCCCTTTTCATATTTGCAAAATTCTTTTTAGTCAAAGTTGGGGCAAGATACCTTTTAACATTTTTAGTAGTTATATCCAAAATAATTTGTAAAAATCTTGGATACATTAGAAATTTAGTATTACTCTCTAAGTTGTGAACCATTCCATCAAAAATCAATTTTGAAAAATTATAAACCCTATTACTAAATAGATAGATCAATGCAGTAGCAATAGGACTACCAAACTGATCCCGTCCCCCAGATTTAGGGCTTATTCAATGTAGAATTTGGTGTATTAAAAACTTCCATTGGGGTGTAAAATTCTTTTTCCAAAAAGTAAGTTTTCCCTCTGAAACATACCCCAATGTGACCAATCCTTCATAAATCTCAGCATCTGGTAAATTACTAATACCTGTTGCATCTACCAATTAAAGCTTACTTCTGATAGATGCATTAGTAATGGTATATTCCTTATTGTCTATGGATGCTACTAACTCTTGAATCCCATTAGCAAGTGTTCTGACAGTAGCGATCTGCCAGAACTGTTTGACTAGGGAATCGTATATAGTGTGATCGTGAGTCAAGGCATACCTGAGAGAAGTGCCTTTGAGGAAATCCACTATCTCAGTGAAACCAACACTTTCATTAGGTTTCTTTAGAAAAGCAACCATGTTATGCTTATTCGAGTACCTCAAATTGGCCATCTTAAAGTCTTGAGGAACAAAGGTTGTGATTAATCGAATTTAAGTGCTGGGTTTGGTTCGTTTGAGTAACTAGGTGCTGGTAGAGAGAGGCAATTAAATTTATATAGTTGATAAACAAGGTTTCTAATTTGGTTGACTGTAAAAATAGTTTCTTTTTAGTAAAGAAAGATATTTTAGTGAATTAAATTTAGTATTTATCCACTTGAGAAACCTACACGCAAGGTAAGTGTCGTAAAAATATCTAACGGTAATATTTAAATAAGGAAAGTCAATTTTCCCTCACCAGCACCAACGGTCATCTACCAGTATTAATATTAGTCTACCAGAATTAACTTTTAGTCTACCAGTATTAATATGACATATCAGTATTAACTTTTGTCTACCAGTATTAACTTGTAGTCTAACAGAATTAACTAGAATTAATAAAGACATATCACTTACAGACCAGATATGAGTAAAGCTACCAGCACAGCTTCCATCCATCCTCAAATCCATGCTTGTCCTGAAAGAGTTAGTCCAACAACAAGAAAAATACTGCAAGACATTTTCATAAAGCAGTATTAACCTGAACTAACAGTCCTAACTACCAGAATTAATACCCTAGCAGTATTAATTCTAACTACAAGTACTAGCTATAAGTACAAATGTGACAGTTGAACCTCCCCTCAAATATAGCTATAGATTTAACATCCCAATGCTAACCACCAAAAAATTAAATCTTGTGACATCAAATCCTTTGGTGAGAAGGTCTGCAACATTAGTGTCAGTGTGAATCTTGATAACATCTATCAATCTTTTCTCATAGCAATCCCTTATGAAGTGATGTCGAATCTCAATGTGCTTGGTTCTTGAGTGATAGATAGGATTCTTGACTATACATATGGTACTCTCATTGTCAATATGGATTTTGGTGTTCATAAAATTAAAGCCATAATCCATTATCTGATTCTGTATCCATAGGACTTGCCTACAACAGTTAGCAGCTGCAACATATTCTGCCTTAGTAGTAGAATTTGCCACAATCGTCTGCTTCTTGCATTGCCAAGATATCAATCTTCTACCAAGAAATTGACAACCACCTGTTGTTGATTTCCTATCAAGGCTGGCTCCTCTATAGTCACTGTCTGAGAAAGCTTCTAGTTCAAAAGGGGAATCCCTAGGATACCATAACCCTAGTTTGGGTTGATGTTTGAGGTACCTAAAGATCCTTTTTACTGCATTTAAGTGTGAAGCTTTTGGAGTGACTTGAAATCTAGCACATGCACAGACATCAAACATGATGTCTGGCCTTGATGCAGTCAAATACATCAGGGAACCAATCATAGACCTGTAGACATGTACATCTACATCTACACCTTCTTCATCTTTGACCAGGGGCTTATGAGACTCAATAGGAGTAGTAGCTGTTCTGATGGACCAAAAATCAAACTTCTTAAGGATGTCAGTTACATACTTGTCCTGACTAATAAAGATTCCATCAGGTTGTTGTTTCACCTGCAATCCCAAAAAGAATGTGAGTTCACCTATGGAGCTCATTTGGAATCTTTTGTGCATACATTCTTCAAACTCAGTACACATAGATTGCTTTGTAGAGCCAAAAATGATGTCATCCACATATACATGGACTAACATAATGTCACTCTTGTTCTTCTTGATGAACAAAGTTTTGTCTATGGTACCTCTCCTGAAACCATTTTCTAGCAGGAAAGTAGAAAGTGTCTCATACCAAGCTCTAGGAGCTTGATGTAGACCATAAAGAGCTTTGATCACCTTATAAACTTTGTTTGGATGAGCAAGATCAACAAAGCCTGGAGGTTGATGAACATATACCTCCTCTCCAATAGTGCCATAAAGAAATGCACTCTTTACATCAATTTGGTAGACAGTAAATCCCATGAATGATGCAAAGGCTAAAAATAACCTGATTGCCTCTAACCTGGCAACAGGTGCAAAAACCTCATCATAATCGATACCTTCCTCCTATCTAAACCCTTATGCTACAAGTCTTGCTTTATTTTTTACAACAATACTTCTCTCATCCCTCTTATTTCTGAAGATCCACTTTATGCCAATTACCTTTTTCCTAGATGGCAAATAAACAAGTACCCAAACCTTTTATAATTTGAACTGCAGCAATCCCTCTTGCATTGCTTCTACCCAGCTTTCATCTTGTAAGGATTGTGATATGTTCTTAGGTTCTTCTTAGGAGAGAAAACATGCTAACAAACAGTTCTGATAGTCTTTAAGATTTGTTCTATTCTGTTTGTAGATGTAACTTACCAAAGCTTGTTGTGCAGAAGTAGCCTTTTGAATCTTTCCTCTTGTTTGAACTGTTGATTTAGGATCTCCTAAAATTTGACCTTTTAGATGATCCTTATGAACTCTGAGTGTGGGAATATGACTGACATCAATGGTGTTATCTATATTGTTGAAATCAGCCTCTGCACCCACATCTTCATCATCATAAGCTCCACTGAATATGCCTTCATTTGGAAATACATCAGAATCATCTTCTAAGTCAGGCATATTTGGATCAGTGGGTAAATCAGAATTAGGGAGAGTAGATGCATCAATATGTATTTGTCCTCAAAGATAGACAAATGGTGATCCACTAGCACTTGCACCTGTGGGGGTACTGGCAGCACTAACATATGGTGAGTTAGCAGTACTAACAAATGGCCTACCAGTATTAAGTTTGTTAATACTGGTAGCCTGAGCTGCCCATTTTGTAGATGCAATTTTCTGCGTGTCTGCTTCAAAGGCATGTCTTGTATTATCATCCATAGCTTTAGCAGCCATTTCCTAAGCAGCCATCCTTTCAAGTTCATCTTTCAAGGCTTGTTCATCTTCTATCAACTTATGTTGTTCTTCTTTTTTAGCAACATCTTCTGAATTCTGTACATCCTTGGCTTTAGAAGGTGTTTCTTGTGCAGCCTGAACAACATCTTCTACTGAAATCCTTGGCCCATGAGGGTGTATAGGATGTAGTATGTACTCCTGAGTAGGTTCTTTATCTTTTCCTGCAACATAAGATTCTTGTGTACCTGCATCCACATTAACCTGATTTTCTACACTAACAGATTATTGTTCCATTATGTTGTTAGTAAATCAAGATTCAAAACATCCCAATCAGGACCATTCAGCCACATTAGGATTGTTCTTCAAGGAAATCAATGTGGATTGTTCTCTTCTACTCTTTTGGTTTTTGGTTGTAGACTATAAAGGGCCTTACTAGTAGTAGAGTATCCAAGTATGGAAAGCCTTCTATCGTTTTCCCATTCAAATTTGCCATGGGGATTCTATGGGGTTCTTTGGGGCCATGGGGGCACCCTAAAGGTCTGAAGTAAATCTTATGTATTAGGGGGTTTACTTTTTGTAGTTTCAGAATGTGTCTTATTTTGAGGTTGGGTCACTAATAACCTATTCAGGAAGTGCATGCTGGATTCACTGCCGCGGCCAAAAGGGGATGGGTAAGTGGAGTCTGCGAGCATAGGTGAGCTTCCTTTGGTTGGTCCGTGGTGGGGGGACGGCTTCTATAGCCTTCTGTTGTGGAGTTCTAACCACACTAAACTCTCTTTTTATCCCTTTCTTAGCACATAATTCATTCATAGCATAGTTTATAAACTCTGTCCCATGATCACATCTAATGATTTTAACTTTATGGTTCAATTGGTTTTCTAAGCCTATGATAAATTTACAAAGGATCTCATTTGTTTCATCCTTGGTAGCTAAGAAAAATACCCAACTAAATCTGCTGAAATCATCAGTCACAACCAAACAATACTTTTTCTTATTAATACTTTCTACTAAGACAGGTCCAAATAAATACATATGAAGTAATTCTAAGGGCTTTCTGATGGTTCTTCCTAACTTGGCCTTACAGGAGGCCTTATGTTGCTTACCCTTTTTGTAGGCAACACAAGTGTGGTCATTCACAAAAACTTTAGAAGGTAGGCCTCTAACTAGGTGTCCCTTAACAAGTTTGTTTATATTCTTGAAATTCACATGACCTAATCTCCTGTACCACAATTTAGACTCATATGATGTTGCATTTGCATATAAACAAGTTATACCTCCAGAAGGAACAATATTCTTTAAATCCAAGCTGTACACATCATTCTGTCTAGGAGCTCTAAGCACAACTTGACTTTCATCAAGAAGCTTAAAGCTAGGAGACAAGATAAGGCATTCAGTGTCAGTAAAAAGGACACTATTTTTCTTGTCACACATTTATGAGACAGAGAAAAGATTAAACTTAAGTGCATCTACAAAATAGACATCATCAAAGTCTAAATTAGCAGTTCTGATTTTACCTTTACCCGTTATTTTACCTCCTTTGGGATCACTTCCAAAAGCCACAAAGCCTCCATTATAATCTTCATAGTCTGAAAGATAAGCTTTGTTGCCAGTCATATGGCTAGAGCAACCACTATCCACCACTGCATAATCCTGTAAAACAATCTTTGGGTTGCCCTTCACAAAAATAAGAGAAATTAGTATCTCTTAGGGACCTAAGTCACCACAGACTTGGAAATCCCTTTTGGGTCAACATACTCAAACTTCTTGAGTATGAAAGATCCATTTTCTTTGGAATCATAATCCATGTAATTTCCCTTAGGCCTCCAAACCCACCTTGACTTCTTAAGAGCATTTTCCATCTTACTCTTACCAATATTAACTATTTCTCTAGTCCTAGTAGTATTCATATTTTTAACATCTTGTTTTAAGTCTTTGGGTTTAAAAGCTGGTTTTGTGAAGTAAGATCTCTTGATTGGTGAATATGAGGCTCTTGGTCTTACATTGTCCATTCTTGGGTAAATTGGTCTAATAGCACTACCAGTTTGTGCGATTTTTGGGGCAAAAGGCCTAGCAGTACTAATAGGCCTAGAAGTACTAACAGGTTGTACTGCTCCTTTCCTATTTAGTCTAACAGGATTAATCAAACCTGTTCTGGTTAGTACTCCTGATGGGACAAAAGTCCTTCTTGCTTGAGGGTATTTAAATTTATTTGAAAATTTTTGGTGATTAACCCTTTTATCATTATCCCATACTGGTTTGACCACCCTTTGACCAGTATTGACCATAGTTTTTAGCTTAGGTTCTGGATTCTTTTTGTTATAAAAATTACAATCTTTGATCAAATGGTCAGTACTTTTACAAACAAAGCAAGCTTTTTCTTTCTTAAATCCAATTCTTTGTTTCTGAGAAATTTGACCAATTTTATCAACTTTAGTTTTAACTATTTGAGTCTTATTAGTCTTAATAGGATTAACTGTTTTCTCAGCAGACACATCATCCTTTCTGAGTTCCAATCCTCAATGATGACTTTATCTCTGTTAATCTTTGGTTTAGGCACAATTGATTTATAAACTGACTTAGGTTTTTCAATATTTACTTCATTTGTTTTACATACAGTCTTACTGATTTTAGGTTCATTAGTTTCAGTATTAAGCTCAGTTGTTTTTGACTTAATGATTTTCTTTCTAATGGTAAATTCATCTAAACCTGCAAATGATATGTCAGCTCTTGGGGTTAAGAAGTTCCCTGTTATAGGAGGGGGAACAGCATGATACCCATCTGCTTTGGAGAACCTATCATTTGCTGGTGTGATCTCTTCATCACTTGATCTGACCTTAAAAACACTCATACTAATATCACTATCAGTTTCAGACTTGTTACTTATTTCATCCAATAGTGTTCCATATCCAAAACCATTTTTATCATGAGCACTCATTTGACTGTTGAGTAATTTATTGAGACCCTTGGATGATTCTTCCCATTTTTCTATCTTAACTTTCAACTCATCTCTTTCCTTAACAACATTTTCTAATTCTATTGTAAGTTTGTTGATTTTTAATTCTCTGCATTTAAGCTCATAGTTCTGAAACTCATATTTTTCACCCCAAGCCAGTTCATTCTTTTCATGTCCAAGTATTCTAGATTCTAAAGACTCTAAGGCTAACTCATAACCCTGAATTTCTAGTATGGCTATGTTATGTTTTTCTCTTTCACTATCAAAGTTCTTTTGAAGACTTTTAAAAGATTTAATGCATTGTTTAGAACAGTTTTGTACCTCATTGTCAGAAGAACTTGATGAGCTTGAAGAGGAGATGGCCATTAAAGCATAATTGACTGGTTCTACATCAAAATCATTGCTCCAGTCATAGCCTCCTAGACCATCTTGATCCACCAATTCTTGAGATGAAGATTCACTTGTTGGTGCATTGTTCCTGCCGTTATCACCATAAGATCTTCTCCCTTGGTTCCTTCCTGATTTGCATTCCCTAGCAAAGTGCCCTTTTCTGTGACAGTTGTAGCACTTAACTTTTGACTTATCAAAGCTAACAGGTTGTTTTCCTTTGAAATCCAAGTTCCTTCATGTCTTCTCAATGAATCTCTTCACCCTAACAGTCAACATAGCCACCTGCCATCTAAGATCCAGTTCTTCCAAGTCATCTTGATCAATCTGCTGCAAATCCTCATTTTGAAGTTGAGGACTGGTTGTTTGTTGTGCAAAGAAAGAGCACATTACTTCATCAGCACATGGAGTAGATGAAATCTGACTTGATGAACTAGTTCCTCTAGCAGTACTAACTTCAAAATCTCCACTGGCAGTACTAACTTCATTAGTACTGCTAGTATTCTCAGAGGAAAGAAAAGCCAAGTTTTGAGAATTTGATGTAGAACTTGAAGACTTTTTCATCTCAACTTCATAGACCCTAAGGTTGTTATAGAGATCATCAATATCAACCTGGTCTATGTCTGGCTTATTTCTCATGATTAAGGCAATTTGACTCCATGAAGGAGGAAGACTTCTTAGGAACTTTTGGTTGATATCTTCCTTTGATACTGGAGCACCATGAACCTCCAATTGACTTATGAGTGTTTGGAACCTATCATAAGCCTTATCCAGACTTTCATTTGATGCAATTGTAAAGTTTTCAAACTGATGTTTTAGAACATTCTTTTGCATCTTTTTGGATTCATCATTTCCTCTAAACCTTGATTTGATTGCAACCCAAAAGAGATTTAGCATCTGGAACATTATGAAACTTAAGGAGATATTCATCAGGTATTGCTAAAAGCAAGATGCTTTTAACTTTTTCCTGATTCTTTTTGGCAGTCAGTTGTTTGGCAGTCTTAGAAGCAGGAGGAGCAGGTTGTTCTCCTGCTGGTGCAGCCTCTTCTTCAAGATCTCCATTGACAATTATATCCCATAAGTTATGGTCTGTGTGACGGATATATTGTCTCATTCTCATGCTCCAAATATCATATTCTCCCTTCTTGATGATAGGGATTTTCATTGCTGTAATAGTTGGTGGAGGAGTGTCTTGTTCAGCCATCTTGCTGGTTTGATTGTAGATCTGCTTCAAATAATGGAGTTCTTCTTATTCAGAGTTTCCACACAAGCTCTGATACCACTTGTTGGATCCCTTACTGGATAGATCTTGAACCTTTAGCTTGCAAAGGGTTTGTTACTTTAGATAAATCTAAAGCAACAATAATGAAACACTGATTAAACACTATTGATTATGTGGAAACTAATCAACAATGCTAAGAAGAATAGTATTAAGAAAACATAAGAGATCTTATATTAAACTCACACTTTGTATTATAACTTGAATCTGTCTAGGTTACAGATTACAAAAACTATGATTGCTAATTGATCTCTATTGATCTCTTTACTAACTATGCCTAGGGTTCCTTTTATACACCAAGGAAACCCTAATGGGCTTTACAAAACGCGTATAGAGATCATGCATATCTTTTCCTAAGATATCTCATGCATATCTCTAACTCTAACTAACTTCTTCATAAGCAGACTTAACTAACACATAACCAGTACTAACTATAACTATAAGTATTAACATCTTTATACTGACAATATTAACTATACTAACAGACTTAACTAATTATACTAACAGAATTACGCCTCCAAACCATTCACGAAACATTGAGCAATGTACCGCTCACTAATCTCATATGTCTCCATCCTATAGAAACTTAGTGCGTTCATGATTTTTTTCCTTTGCTAACAGCTGTGTCTTGATATTCTAGAGAATTCCAATCTCCCGATCCTTCAGCTTTGTCACTCAAGATTATGATCACATCATCTCCTAAGCAAATCTTTCTGAGACTTGAATTTGGGTCCATAATTCTTATAGAATAAAATATTATTAATACAACTATTAGTGGGTTAGTTAAAACAAATAACAATAACTTTTTACACTTACATATTATTAATAGATAGATAGAATTTTTTAATGCAAGAAACTTCTGTTCAAAAAGCAAAAAATAATTAATCTGCTTGGTTTTAGATGAAAAAGTGCGGCGCACTTCAAAAGAAGTGCGGCGTGCTTTATAAGTTTTAAAGTTTTTATAATTTTTAATTTTAGTGTTTTTAATTTTATTATTTTTTATATTTCCTAAATAGTTATTTAATATGGAAAATATCAGGTTTTTAATCATATTAATCATCATATGGTTTATATAATAAATTTTTTTATAAGTTTTATTTTTATTTTTATTTAGTATATAATCAAAATTTAATAAACTATAACTAACAATTAGCAAACAAACATAGATAAATCCAAACAGGCAATCCATAAAATAGTTCTTTTTGATTTTTTTCTTTTTAATGTATAATATGATATAATACAAGAATTCGAAGATTATGATCACAAGGAATAAATTCCACATTTCCACAATGGTCAAATTACAATTTTTGGTTTTGGGGGTTTGGTGTTCTTGGTGTTTTTAGTGCTTCTCTCTTTAAACTGGTTTTATTTTTGTAAAAGGAGCAGGAAGTGCGGCGTACTTGGTAAAAGTACGACGTACTTTTTGCATTTACAGGAAAACCGATGCATAAATATTTTGTGCGGCGCACTTTCTGAGAAAATTTGGTCAGTTTGCCAGAAAACTATACGGCGAGTTTTAAAATTTTGGTTTGTAAAATTATAACCACTAATTTAGGAATAGAATCAATCCCCGACAACGGCGCCAAAAACTTTGATGTGTTTAAAAAGCTTTAAATTTATAATAACTGAAAATACCGATTTTAAAAGTATAACCCACGTATGTAGTATAATCTTGTAGGTAAGACTAGGTCATTCCACATGATTATGTATTCTAAGAATAAGTCAATAATATTACGAAAAGGTACTTATCTTATAGACTGTCACGGATCTAAAGATAATAATTTGATTCCAGAAATAAAGGACGTGTTTGGTTAAGAAACAAGAAATATTATGGATAAACTTGAGTGATTAACGAATGAAATTATAATCGATTTAAGAATGTTTAATTACTTAGAAAGATTACCTATTGTTCATAATGAAAAACCCTTTCGGCCTTTATCTTTTATTATGAAAAATGCTTTAAGTGTGATCCGTGTCTGATAATGAATAATATAAATTTGCTAAATCAAGTTCGTTAGACATGTGGCTTAGCTTTAAACCCTTTTGTACTTGGGTTAATGTTCGTTTACTCAGCCAATCCTCACAAGGCTAAGGTCTAGTTGTCATAGACAAACAACTTGGAAATTAATCATTTAACCAGAGTCTTTCAACCTATATCCAGAATAAATGGTGATCAAACGAAGATTAAAGAGTCCAAGTTCAAAAGCATCAAACTTATATTATTCATATCAAAAGCTCATTCAAAAGTCAAGTTTGATCCATAATAATCATGTAGTTCTTAACCAAACATGTTAATCTACTCAACAATCATAATAACAACACATATAACAATCATGGTGAATCTAACATTCATATCATTAAAAGATAGAAACATGTTTTTACCAAATTTCAAGAGTAGAAGTTCCAAATCTTACAATGCCTTTCAAGAACAAGATAATAATTGACTATAGTAACGCTAGCAACTTCAACTTCCTGGAACTTTTCTTTCTCCTCTACCCGGAAAGTGATGAAGGTGGTGGTTAACCTTCAAAACCTCTTTAGAACTATTAAAACTACTAGAACTAGTGAAAGATGAGAATGGAATGATTTAGTGATGATTTCTTCCAAAATTCATGCTCTATTTATACTTGAGGATGGGTCTTTAGTTACATAGTTTGGGGAAATGAAAGGTTGCACAATCATTGCAATCATTTATGATTTGTGAGTAACTGACAGGAAAGTGCGCCGTATACAAGAAATTGTGCGCCGCACTTGGTGATTAATTGAATGTCATTCAATTCGTTTATAAGTACGCCGCACAAAATACTTTGTACGCCGCACTTGGGGTTTAATCATTAACTCTTCTTTAATTTTTCTTCTAGATCTTTCTTGTAACGACCGTTAGTGCTTTTAACTGGGTTTCTTTGCATCGTTAGTCCTTTTCTTCACTTTTGATCCTGAAATGAATATTACACAACAAACAGGCAAACTTTGCAATATTTCATGCGTTAACGTATATATTTATTGTGTTTTTTAGGGATAATTTATGTATATTTGGAGTGTTATCAGTATGCTTTGATGATTTGTGGTTAAGAGTAACTTGCTTACTTTACGTTATGTATTACAAGTTACATGTTTGTCATCACCAAAACACAAAGAGATTGTATAGATTAAATATCATAATATTTGCACTAACAATCTACTCCTTTTTGATGATGACAAAAGTATGTAAACTATAACACATAGTAAAGTCTAATAGTTACTTGTTTACACTCTTTCTCCCCTTTTCCGTTGAAACAAAAAAGTGGGCACTCCGAGCGTTCTACACCAACAGACTAGATTTATACTACACTTTCTTCTCCTTATTTTACAACCCATTTTTTTAAAAAGACGAGCTTGCATCATCCCCAGTGAAGTCTTGCTCCTATCATCCCTGTATATTTCTAATATGCCGCTGAGCTCCCCTAGCTCACTGCACCCCTATGATAATTGTATCCCCTTGTTTATTGACCTTTGTTGCTAGCGAATCCATGGATCAAATTCTTACAAAGACTTACCCTAGTTTCATTTAACATAGCATATTGATAATAATAAAAGTATTGTCATATGGATGAAAAGCATATAGCAAATGGAATCCTAAGATCTAGGCAAGAGATATAAATAAATAAATAGCATAAGAGATGATGATAGCTATATATATATATATATATGATGAAGGTGCATATAGTAAGATGCTATCGAGGACTAAGATATGCCAGTCTTACGTATGAATGCTATAAAGGGTGACCATTTCAAGGAATGTTAGAAACTAGACATGTGCAATCATTGTTTAAAGACAACAACCTAAATGAAAATAACGAGATGACAATAAAGAATTGTTTTAATTAAAAAAATGCTTAGGGTTTAAGACTCGACCGACACCCAATGGTATAATTCTTCAATCAATCACACCAACTTTAATAAACGAGAACGGAATTCATTTATTAATTGACAAACATTTATTATGAGAGTGAATTCTATCAAGATGTTATTTGGATAAGGAGTACTAACGTATTTTGAATGACATGTTCCTTTATGATATCATTATCTACCTAAGATGATGATTTGGATTTGGATAAAATTTATTCAAGGGTTATATTGAGAGATTCCTATATCCGCAAATCTTCTTTCTTAAGCATTATTTGTGCTTTTCATGTTTGGGCTGTTCTAGAAAAAACATCATCGTAAGACTTTAAGTCGAACTAAATGTTGACAAAAAGGATTATTTGTTTAAAAGACATACTTAAAAGGAGTTATATAAGAAAATAAGATAAAAATGAAAACAATATGCTCATGGATGTGAATGAAAATGATTCCATATAGTGGAAAATGATCCACATAGTGAAAAAGTTGGAAAGAATGAGCGGGAATGAAAAGGACAGGTGTTGAGCTCATGTTGATGAAGACGGTTTAGATTAATATATCATTTGCATTGACAATGATATGCAAGACATGTAAAAAATATGTGCATCTGATCCTAATGTGATAAGTGCATTATTATAATTGTGAAATGATGATAAATTTTATGATCCTAGTTTTGTTGGGCATTTAGTTGGTTATCAATGTTGATGAATAAAGGTTGTGGTGTGTTATCGAGAGGCGATGGATGTGCAAAGCAAGGTGGTATTTTTTTCCATCATGGTTTTGTGTTATAGATCATTTGACGGGTGAAGTGTTTTGTTGTGTAGTGATATAACATAAGTATAACGGTTATAGGGGTTGGAGTTTCCTAAACTAGTGATCACTATCAAAAGTGAAGAATATGTATGAGGTTTTAGTGTATGGTAGAAGTGTTTCTTGAGACGCTATGATTGATATATGAGTTAAAGGTTCAGTTGGTGCATGCTCATGTATGAATTTGAGTTGAGGTTGGGTAATTATCCTCAAGTTTAACTAGGTGATTGTGGAAAGTTATGAAAAGTTGAAATATGGAGAATCAAAAGATATGCAGAATCCGTCCTGACAATGGATGGTTTCCTTAAATATTGGATGGTTTCTTTATCGCTATGGAAACCACCCTTTAGATAAGGAAATCGTCTATTGTGCAGATGGATTTTACAATCCCTTTTAGATTTCTATTAGTTTTAGTGATGAGACTAATGTTCAAAAGAATGATGTTTTCTTTTTTTTGAGGAGGTATTGATGCTAGATAGTAATGTTAGAGTAAGAGATTAGAACCAATTGCAGTTTTTATGAACGAGGTATACTTATGTGTTGGAATAAAAAGTAAGTGTTCTAGATATTTCTTGGTAAAAGACTACATGTGTTTGAGTGTGTTTTACCTCCTCCTTAATCGATGACCATCCTATATGAACTGTTGAAAAAGAAAAATAAAAATATAGAAGAAAAACAAACGTTGACAGAATCGATGAGCTTAGTAATGGTGATTAGCATACAAAGGACTTTATCGATGAAGTCATGTAGCTCTTCTCAAGCAGTGTGAATGTTTATAAAACAATCACATGACGAGGCATGAGGTTATCTTATAGGCAGTAGATAATATGGTGAAGATGAGATGTTTTCCATCTGTACAGTGGTAGAGGCGAGATTGAGGGAATGAATTACGTAAATGAAAAAGATAATGATTGAAATGATGTGAGCGAAAAATCTTAGAAATTAAGAGAATTATAAAAGTGAACTCGATAAGCTGTCGGACATGAGGTAATAACCTAAATGAAAAAGATACGAGTGAGAATGTAGAGATATGAGTGAGACTCTATTTGGAACCTAGGGAATATTGTCTTATCAATTGTAGGTGCACAGTTAACACGTAAAACATGTAAAAAGTTTCATAAGAAACATGATTACTTTTAAATGCAAACATCATACAAAACATGTTAACATTTATCATTTGAGAGCATTTTTCATTTAGATAAACCGAGAAATATTATATCGGAATTACTAAATAAAGACAAAACCTTTATAATATAAAAGCATTCAATAATTAATCAAGTAACCATTGAACATCAAGGTAATCATGAAGACATATAACCATATCACACATGAATATGTTAACCTTTTGAAACTTCAAAACACATATGTGAGATGCAAGAAATCTAGGTATGCTAAGAAGAATCCTAATTACTACTTGTTTAATAAGAAATCCTAATGAAAGACAAATTTCATAAATGTAAACTAACTTTATGCACATTTAGGAAGATCCATTTAATCAAGTTAGAGAAAGAATATGAGACTATTACTGGTGGTGCTCAATTCAGGCTAAACACGACCATTTTTACAAGTTATACCATGATTAAATTGAATTTATAGTGCAATAGGTTCTCCAACAGTCATTCTTATTTTAGAAAAATTGAATTCCTAAATTTGCCTATCAAAGTGTAGCAAAGATGAAATTTGCTTAGTTCACTAATACTCGGCCTAATATGACTCAACTAACCATGTTTTAATGTTGGTAGATAAAGATGATATATTTTACACATAATCCTAATAGAGATGTGTTGAATGCTAGAAAAACGTAAGCAAGATGTTTCAATCTTTTGCTCGAGATCTATAGGTTGTTCGGTTTAGATGAAATATTACTTGATAAACTAATAGAACAAATATGTGAATGAACGAATTTTATTTTTTATGCATTGACACACATTGTAGTGAGTTATTTTTCAATTCTAATAACTTATATTATACAAACAAGATGTAATGTATTCTCTTGTAACATAACCATTCATGCTACAAAGAAAATAAAATGCATAAGATATATATTATCCTTTATCAGTCTTTGAACAAGTGAAATGCATGATATCTTTAGACATAATGTTCCCCCAAACATTATGTTGTCCTAGGTGAATGAAAAAGAGTATTATGCTTATTTTATAATTTAGCCGAATGAATTTGAGCTTTGAGTCATGATTTTAAGTTGTATGAGCAAAGTTTGCATATATTGTTTGTTTGCTCGTGTTTGGTGTTTCAAAAATGACACATTTACCAATTGCATTGTAATGTAAATTGCTTGAACATTTCAGACAAAACATCCAAGTCGTCAGTCCTATTTCATTGTGTATTTTATGCATCTTTTAAACATATTAGTCTAATATTTAAAACATAATCACTAGACAAGTACACTCAACATGATATCATTAACTCAAGTGTGAGTTATGATCCGATGTATATTCTTTTCGTCTAGAAAAGGATGTCATTATTTTCATATCAATTGAGTGTGATTGAGTATGTAGGTTCAAGATAATATCTTTTGTTACATTTTGATATAATCTTAAAGTTAGACAAATAATGAATCTGATCCCATGTCCATACTCGAAAACTTGTCAATTCGATTCGATTCATAATTTGAATAATGAATCGATATATACTCGAAATCTTTCTTGACCCTTACGTATACTCTTTAAAAAAAAGATTTATGGAATGTGTTCCATTAAGCTTAAGACTAGCCATAAGTGTGAGGTTAATAATAAAGAGAAGTTAACTTACTTTCTTAAGATTGTCATCTATATTGTATATGCGAAGAGCTATTTGTGTTTTTGATATTTTATGAGTATATAATAGTTATTCTCACCATTTTTATACAAGACACAACTTTTGTAAAATACCATATGTTTATAAAAAAAGAGTATTGTATGTGTGTGTGTTAGATCAATGCAAGCACAAGCATAATTCAAAAATACATTTTCTTTTACTTAAAAAATAATGTATTAATATGATATTTTTTCTTGTTTAAACAACTAAAGGCCAAACAAGGAAAGTTAATGAAAAGATTTAGATGACGAGTTTTAGGTGACGAGTTTTAACATGTAATATATTAAAAAGACAATTGTCCAAGACAATGTTTTCCAATATATGTGACAAACTATTGAACTCTCATTCCTAAGTAGGTTACAACACTAAACAAGATTTACAAGATGTTGATGCAACATTAGTAAATAGAGTAATCTATGCCTATATGTAATGCAAAAATAATGTCACAACTTGGTGCAAGAAATCTAGCCTAAGTCCTATGAATGCATAATCATGAAAACTAATAATAACTAATGAATTTATCCCATCTTTATTGCTCGTTTTATATTATTTTATATAAGATTTGATACTCAATTGCTTATCTTTAAATATTTCAGTTATTATCGAGCAATTGGCAAAAGATGGAGAAACGAACGTGTTTTGGAGCATAAATGAAGAAGTTCGAGAAAGTCTACTGAATCTGAAGAATACGACGTATAATTTTAGACAAATATTCCATATCTTAAGACTTAAATGAATTCAAGACCATTGCATGACTTTGAAGAATACGCCGTATCCACATCAGCCAACACGCCGTATATGTAACACCCCCAAAATAGGTCGCAGCGGAATGTTGACCGGGAGCGTTACTTCATAATACCATTGCACAAGACATGAGAGAACGACCTCTAGATATGTCATTTGAAAAGTAATCTTGTAAAGTTTGGACTCCAATGCACATCAGTTAAGTCAAGTAGCTTGTTCACCTGAGAAAATACATGCTTAAAAGTGTCAACATAAAGTTGGTGAGTTCATAGGTTTATGCAAGTATAAATGTGAATCACAAAGCTATATATATATTTACTATGTTGCAAGTCCCGCCCATACAAGACTTGCAACGCATAAACTTAAATATATAGGTTTTCTTAAAAAGCAAATAAACACAAACCACACAAATTGCGTTTGTTAAAATGTTGAAATCCGAGATTTGTAAAGTATGTGTGACCATTTAAATCCTTAAATAGTCACAAAAATGTATGTATGTGTTGGACCGCAAGATTTCCAAGTATGATAATGTAATGTGCACAATATCACAAAAAGTAAATTTAATTGCCCTAAGTTCTATGACGCTGAGGTTTAGACATGTAAGTATGCCACTTTATTCAAGGCACAGTAAGAGTTCACGTGTATGTAGTCCAATGCTCAGACATGGTATAATGTTCGTTAGTTCGATCTCGAACTAGTGAGAGCTAATCACCCGAACGGGGGTAGTCACTCCCCAAATAGATCTATTTTATAACACTCGCGCTTACCAGTAGTAATTAACAGTTCATTCTACTTAGGCAATCCGTAATTAGTTCAAAAGTAAAGTAATGTACTTGCGTCCATAAGTAAAGCGCGTGATGTATCTCATTTCGAGATATGTAAATGAGTATGTAAATGAGTTTGTAATCAATCATGTAAATGAGTTTGTAAACGTTCATGTAAACGAGTTTGTAATCAAGTTATGAAAACAAGTATGCAACGATTTGTAAATGCGCATGTATTCTCAACTCAAAAAAAGTATATGTAAAACGAGTCAAACGTAGGGTTATAAACTCACATAAGTGAAATGTATTGATTATAGATAATCAATAAAGTGAAACGTATGATCCGAAATGCAACATAATTAATTATAAGTCGTATGAGTGTCATGTATTTAATATAATTACATCAATATATTTTGATAGAGTTACATCACCATCTAAATGTCTTTGTTTAATTTATAACTTGAGACAATATTCAAATTGCATTTGTTAAATAAATGTCTAAGTATTTGTATTTGAAAAATACAAATATTATCTTTGTCAAATGTTTGATTATTTGTTAATAATAATTGATTTAATATTTTTGTTATTTATATAATGATATTATATAAATAGTTTAATTGTTTCATAAAGTAATATTTATAAAAATATACTTGTCTTTATAATTTCTAATTAAATATTCATACATCCAAAAATTATGAAAATCGGAAGGTTTAAGTAAAACCTCATTTCGAACAACTTTGTAGTTTTATACTTTGCTGAATCAGACTCAAATGTCCTCAAACTTACTGTTTTTAGTTTCTGCATCTTATTTATATATATTTCAGCTTTTATATAAAGTTAAAAGTATATATATACTTTTTGAAAACTTTAGAAATTTATAATTTTATTATTTTAGCTCCGTTTTACGCGTTCTTTATATGTACGGAATCGTATTAAGAAAATCTATCAAAATATTACATTTATAATATTTTATAAACTGATGAACAGTAACAGTAACAGTTTTTCTAAATATATAAAATTAATTTTATATATTTAATTATTAAAATCTTGTTAAAATCATATCTCCTTCGTTTTAATTTCGTTTTTAATGTTCCTTATATGTACGGATTCCTATTGAGATGATCTATCACAGAAAAATACCCATATATTTTTATCAGTTTCAAAATAGTTGCAGTTTTTATAAAACTACTTTTATAAAAACACTTTTTAAAGTAAAATTTTAAAATGTATAACTCCTTTGTTATAATCTTGTTTTTCGTGTTCTTTACATATTTGGATTCCTCATAAGATGTACTATCACAGAAAAATATCCTTATATTTTTATCAGGTCCGAATAGTAACAGTTTTTATAAATATACTTTTTATCGTAATCTTGTAAAATTCATAACTCTTTCGTTATAGCTTTATTTTTTGAGTTCTTTATATGCTTGAATTCCTTATGAAATGTACAATCATAATAAAATACTTCCAGAAATTATAAAAATTTGAATTATTATAGAATATTTAAAACAGTTCGTGTATAAGGTTAAAAAATTTATTTTATAAACTTTTGACATAAATAAATTATTACAAGTCTTCTAATTTATTTAGTAACACATCTTCCACATATTATTAGTCCTTTAATTATTTTCCATGGCTTTTGTCCAAATGAAATGTCCTCAAAATCACTTTTGACATAAATAAATTATTCTTGAATAACCTTTGCTTAATTACCAACAAGCTTCCAAATCACTTTTAAATACCTTAGATATCACTACTAACAATACTAGTACCCTTGTATCTTTGAAAAATCAAAAAGTATAAAATGTTTTGGTGTGGTGTTTGTGAACTGTAGGTTGAGAGAAACAAAGAGGGATATGATTTATTTTCTTGCAATGAAATGATAAGTGTGTTTGAGGTTAACTTTATGGCTTCTATTTATAGGATGAGCTAGTAAATCACCACTTTAGGAAAACCATCAAATGGTTCACAACAATGGACGGTTTGGTTTTGATTCTAGGGCATGGATTCTATATTAAACAAGTGACTAGGTTGTGTAAGAATGTAAGGTTATGTGAAAGGTCTAGCATGCTTGGTCCCCTTCTTCTCTTTTCCCTTATTTATAGCCAATTATTATGCATGTTTATTGTAACAATCCGCATTTTTACGTCATTGTATGTCAATAAATATCCAATTATTTATTTTAAACTTTTGCGCGTTTACTT
>BQNB010042729.1:0-45943 GCA_026074375.1 Tanacetum coccineum | reverse complement strand
CTTAAAACTAAATGTTATAATGGTTAAATGTTGTTATAATCTATCCTATCATACTTAATTAATGTTAAAATAACCACTTTATTGATTATTTAAGGAATTTGATCTTAAAAACCACACGTTTACGTTTTGAAACCCTAATTCGACCCGTTTTGCTTCCTAGCTTAACGAATCATTATTTTAAACTTGTGTTGCGTTAAAACTTCATATTTTAGTTTATTATAACTTATAAATGTCTATTGAAATGATAAACTAAGCTTGTATGGCAATTTGGACATGTTTTGTAATTATAATCCATGTAAGGGGTATATATCGTAACTTTTGGAAACTTATAACTAAAAGGACTATAAAATTCATTTTATCAAAGTTATAACTATAGGGGTCTATTATGTCACTTTACAAAGTCCAAGGTTTACTTGGTATATCTTTCAAAGTTAAAGGACCAAAGTCGTAAAAATGTAAACTCTAAAGACCTATTTGCAACTTTCCGAACCCCAGGATCTAAAATGTAACATTTTGAAAAAGTATAAAATCATATTCAAAACATTACAAAACATAACTTTAATTAACGCTTTACGTGCTTAACATTTCTAGATATTGATCAAAACGCTTAAAACCGATTATATCATATCACAATACTAGGGAGCTTCATATTAAGAGGTTTCATCTTGGTATTACGTTCTGACTGAGTTGTTGAATTTACGATTTAAAGTGCCCTAGCTCCTCAAACATTTACTGAATGACTTCTGAATTATGATGGCCCGAACGGTGATACAATATTTCCAAACTCTTCAATCAAACTCATAAATCTTAGAACCAAAGTTCTAGAGTACAATCTTCCTAAGACTTTTACTATATCAACATTCTCCGGTTAAGATTTTGATAAGGTCATCAGCTTTCATTTCATAATATTTATTACATCTACCTTATAACACCCTGTGTTTTCAAGTCATTGACGACATCAATAAATCCACAATGTACCTTTTTGTATTGTACGTATTTGCATGAAATAGTATTGTTACGTTAAATCGCGTACGCCAAAAATTAGCGTTCAATGTGAACGGGCATCAAACAATTAAATGTTTACATCAAGCAAGGGTTATATAATTATTTTGAGAATAATTATTAACTTTGTTCATTTTATTTTTATCGGATACGTAAAGTGTATACGTTTCGCGATAAATTGCGTTTAGGCACTCCCGGAACCACAAAAACTTTTCTACGCTTCAACAAATACCCACATTTATACCCAATACATAAAAGTTGCAAAATATATCATGTATATCTTATGTATGCCGAAATTTTGGCCATTTATACAAGTAATATAAGAAAAACTCTTCCATTTGGTCAAATGAACAACATACTTCATTAATACCACACCATACCTTGTCTAATTGACTAAAGACCATCCCTAAGACCATGACCCATCCCTAAGACCTTAAAATGGGGGCTCCTTGATAGACCTACACTTATATACATGTTTACAGTTGATAGATAAACACAATGCTAAAACACTTAACCAAGAAATCAAAAACTCTTCCCTTTTTCCTCTCTATATGCTACGGCAAGAAGCAAGCACTTAACCAAATCCATAGCAATTTTTCTACAACCCATACACTCCTATACACATCTATTCTAAGCTATTCTAAGGTGATCCCAAGCATTGGCTAAGCATTTCCAAGTATTAAGCAAGTGAAAGAAAGCTAGGGTTTTTATTAAGGAAAGCTAGGGTTTCTTTGTGCAAGCTTGGATTTTAGGGCTAAACAAGGGTTTAGCAATTGTTTGTCACCATCATCACACATCATAAGGTCTATTTGAACTCTTTATGTTCTTACAATTTTCATTTATATGCATATGTTAATTCTTTATAGCTTAAATCACCATTTAGGATTTTATCATGAAAATGAGATTTCTACTTGAAATGATCACATGGATTACTTTTATATATGTTGTGTTATTACATATATCATGTTAAAAAGGATGATAAAATATTGTATCATGTTGTTTTGGTGTAAACATGATTATGGGTTAATTAGGGTTTTCATAGTTTCATAATATGTTTTAAGTTAAAGAAATACATAAGACAAGTTAAGATTAATTATGGACTCATATTAATGTTACTTGAACATAAATAAAGTTATCTTGGAAGAAATACACTTGTACACACTTGGTTATGTATAAAAATGATTATGGACAAAACTAGTAAATTAAGGTTACTTAAGTAAAGTTATGGTCTTTAAGTGTTATCATGGATTTGCTAACCTTGGTAACTTGGACATATGAGGACTATTATGGACAAATAATTTCTAATATATAAATGATATATAACATATATGATATATAAGACTTGTGGTAAAATACAAAAGTGGTAAAGTATAAAGAAAAGGTTAAAAATGGATTCAACAAGCTCAACCAAACATTCTGTCCAAAATCAGAATATTTACCTATTTATTTTATATTTTTATAAGATAATACAATTCACGACGATTCCGAAAAGATAAAAAACTTGTCAAACGGATTAATAACGAAAAAGTTACGTTAAAACGAGTTATACGTTAATAAACGGAGTTGTAAAGGAATTTTTATAAACAAAAATTATAAACAGCAAGTGTGATATTTATAATAAATTATAAAACATTTTTAGGATTCCAAAATGATAAGAATCGCAATTTTTCAATTTATAACGAACGAGTTATGAATTTCGCGAGTTTACGACAATTAATACTTTTATAAAACTATTTTTATAAAAGTTACTATTCATGACAGAAAGTTACATTTTTGTAAACCTCATTAAATTATAGAACTTTCAATAATGAGAACGTCCTCGGAAAGAAATCACTAAAACGGAGCTATAACGATAAAATACGACATTTACGGGTTTTACGACAACAAATACGGGAATTACATAGAAATCTTGTATGATGTGAACAGAAAAGTTACTGTTCTCAGGGACAAATTTATGAAAATGTCAAATTCGATAACCCGTCTTATACGAAAAGATGGGCACAAGAAACGCGAGAATCGGTTTAAACGCGGAAAGTTACGCCAGTTTTGCTAAAACCGGTTAATTGATAAACGTTTTAACAGATTATACAACAATTTTACCCATAACCATTAGTTGTGATTGAGCTATATAGATTTTATGTGGTTATCAATAGTACTTTATTACTAGGAGTTTCATAATGAGGCCTCTTCGGATGGGTATCGACGAGTTGTGGATTTACGATTTTAATGTGGTCCTAACTACTCGTAGTCATGTCATGACCTCTTTAATTATGATAGCTCGAACGATAGTACGATGTAAAAACTATAGGATTATATTCAACGTTTTTTATTTGAGTACTCGGTACTCATACGACCTTAATTTAAATAGGTTGCATCTGATCGATTCGTGTGGCGCGTTATTTGAGATATACTTGGCATTACTCACTCAAGGTGAGTTCATAGCCCCACGTTTTACATGCTTTTGTTTTACAAAGTTTTTGGGGTGAAAAACATGCAATGCTTTTACAATTGGGTACACAATTGGTTAAGTTTTTTAGTTATGATACGTGTTGCCTAAGTAGCGATAACCCATATATGAGCCCATTATCATGAACTGTCAATTGCGGGATTGTGAGCGCGAATGTTATTAATAGATCTATTGGGTTTGACAACCCCGTTCGGGTGATTAGCTATCACTGGACAAACGAATGTATACCATGTCGAATATAGGATGTTGCGGGATAGAACATCACACCCCCCCCCCCCCCCCCCCCCCTCCCCCCCCCCCCCCGGGCAATGTAGCCATTTAATTTGGTATATTCCACGTCAAGCTTCAGTGTCATGAGCTTAGAGCGAAGTAATTACATTTTATATAATGTCTGATCTGTTGCATTTTCATACGCACTTAGGAAATCTTGTGGTCCTACAATATATGATTTATCAAACCTATGAATTCACCAACATTATTGTTGACGTTTTAAAGCAATGTTTTTCAGGGGATCAGTAAGCAAGAGGTACAAGAGATACATTGGTGGTTTTGATTGGGATATCATGCAATAAAGATTTTGTCGCAATACATTTTGTATAACTATGGGCTAGAAATCTTTGTACTTTGAATAAGTGAACAAGTTAAGCTTCGGGCTTATGTAACAATTACTTTGTTAAATCCAATGTATCGTTTTCAAACGACTTTTCGGTCGTTCTATATATATCTTGTGTTATTGATCTTTCGAAGTATCACGCCCACGGACCTTATCCCGAGTCGACAATTGGGGGTGTTACAGATTGGTATCAAGAGCCAAGGTTATAGAGAACCAGGTCAAATGTTTTTGCTGGACTATAACCATTTTCAAACAACGAATTCATACAACGGGGTTTTACACGGGACATACATATGTGCATACATTCATGCGTACATTGCTTGTTGCATTAGTTGGTTGGACTAGATGCATTCATATTTGATATACATGTTATGATATAAATGTATATTGCTATAAGAGTCTTATATAATATACTCATATAAGCCATTTCTGCTGGTCACAGTAGTCATGTCAGTGATTCCGCTGTTACCTATACTTCTGTTCACTCTGAGGCACGATCATGGAGTATTCCATCTGAGGATCCTTACGAGGAGGCTGCCAGACAGCTACTGGAGCAGGCACCACGTTCTCCAGAGTATGTACTTGATCCCATGGAGCTAGAGGATCATGTACTAGTATACATTCCGGAGCCTGAGCATCCTGAGGACTTAGTGCCAGCTGAGGATTGGGGGGGGGGGGGGGGGGGGGGGGGGGGGGGGGGGGGGGGGGGGGGGGGGGTGGGGGGGGGGGGGGGGGGGGGGGGGGGGGGGGGGGGGGGGGTGGCACCTACACCTCTACTACCACCCATCCTTTTTGTCTCTCACATAGTAGACCTCATTAGTCCTAGAGACTCGAGGTTGAGATGCGAGATATAGCATAGCCTTCTATCGTTTACTTACACCATCAGGGACCCCACCATAGTTACCTTATACATGCCCATCTATTTAGCCGCAGAGATGATATTCTCGTGGCTGACACACGCCTCGGAAGGACTTTACTCCTACTCCCAGACCTGGGTGTGAGGTTGGAGAGAGTTCTGCTGCTGCTGCTGCGAGACAGCCAGGACCCACTATGGCCCATAGAGTCGATCATAGTCATGTAGACACTATGGAGACCAGGTTTCGAGATATTGAGAGGAGGATGATGACCGCTTTAGAGATGGTCAACATGAGGGTCAGTTACCAGGTAGATGTTCACAGTAGAGAGAGTTTTGATTTTTACACACGACATCATGATGCCCAGAAGGATCGTGCAGCTGTGAGAGCTGAGATTGAGGTTTTGAGGAGAGAGAGACTTGCTTACGAGCAAGAGAGTATGGAGACCCGTCAGGCCTTGGCTAGGTCTGAGGCTCACTGCAGGGCATTAGAGGCACGAGTTACAGTATTAGAGACTGAGGCGCGTCGCCACGAGTGGCAGCGTTTTTCAGCTGCAGGATGATCCTGCTGTTTGTATATCATGCGTTACCCAGGCATGGAGGCTGGGAGCGCGCGTTGACACACTTGGAGGACACTGGTAGCAGTTCTTGGGACTTTGGATATGATTGTATCTACTATGCAGTCTGTTAAGTTTTATGGGTTACTCCCAGCTAGCAGGCGGTATAGATCTTTTGTTTTGGTTAGCTATCCTGTATAGATCTTTTGTTTCTGATTAGGTATCCTGTATAGCCTACTAAGTATTACGAGTAACTCCCGGCTAGTATGGCTTTAGGTTGTATATATTCTTTTGTAACCTAATCGAGGTGATCATTTTGTATCTGAACCAATCATGTATGTTTTCCAGTTATATATGAAATGATGGTATTATGTCATGTCTATAATCGAATTTGTGATGAATGAATGTCGATTTGGTTATATAATTGTTAATTATAATTCAATTGTACATTTCACTGTGTGATGTGATCTCACTTTATTTATCATGGATATGTCATGTCATGGTTATGATTTTATGAAATCTAACGGATATTGTATTTTCTTGTGATTAAAGAAAATGCGCACCAAAAGAGCCACAAGGCAACAACGGCCAACAACAACACCAGCCACAACCATAACGGGTAAAATGCCAACTCCAAGCTATGATTGATCAAGGTTTCAGTGCCGCTCTGCCGCACGTGATGCAACTAGGAATGGCACTGATAGCCATTCTTCGGGAACGGGTGTCAGGGGATCTAAACCCGTTGCTCGAGAGTGCACTTACCAGGATTTCATGAAGTGCAAACCTCTGTATTTCAAGGCAGAGGAGTGGTTGAGTTAACCCAATAGTTTGAAAGAATGGAGACTGTCTTCCGCATAAGCAACTGCTCGGTGGAAAACCAGGTCAAGTTCTCTACTTGTACTCTTTTAGCAAGTGCTAACATGGTGAATTCCAGTTATGGATGTTACTCATGATGTTGCATATTCAATGACTTGGGTCGATCTAAGGAAAAAGATGACTGATAAGTATTGTCCACGAAACGAAATGAAGAAGCTGGAGGCTGAGTTGTGGAACTTGAAGGTAATAGGTACTGATGTGGTCAAATACAACCAACGTTTTCAAGAGCTAGCACTACTGTGTGTTAGGATGTTCCCTGAGGAGGAAGACAAAATTGA
Source organism: Tanacetum coccineum (assembly GCA_026074375.1). Taxonomy (NCBI): domain Eukaryota; kingdom Viridiplantae; phylum Streptophyta; class Magnoliopsida; order Asterales; family Asteraceae; genus Tanacetum; species Tanacetum coccineum. Next base: position 39,297 of record BQNB010042729.1, on the reverse strand, counting down.
AAGGTATGTCGGTGGATTGCCCGACATGATCCATGGAAACATCGTGGCTTCTAGCCTAAAGACAATGCAAGAGGCTATCGAATGGCCACAAAATTGATGGACAAGAGAGTCAGTACCATGGCGGAAAGACAAGCTGAAAACAAGAGGAAGTTTGAAAACACTTCCCGAAGCAATCAGAATCAACAACAACAACAAAATAAGAGGCAGAACACCGGCAGGGCATACACTGCTGGATCAGGTGATAAGAAACAATACGGGGGATCTAGACCCCTATGCTCAAAATGCAATTACCACCATGACGGTCCGTGTGCTCCAAAGTGCTATAAATGCAACAAATATGGTCACATCGCCCGTGACTGTAGGGGTACAGGAAATGCCAACAACATTAACAACCAGAAGGGCACCGGATCGGGTCAGAAACCTACTTGTTTTGAGTGCGGAGCTCAGGGACACTTCAAAAAGGAATGTCCAAGAATGAAGAACAACAAAGGAACCGTGGTATCAAGCTGGGAATGACAGGGCTCCAGCGAAGGTGTATGTGGTTTGGAATGCGGGGGGGCAAATCCAGGACAAGTCATTGCGGGTACATTTCTTCTATCAACCGCTATGCTATATCTTATTTGATACGGGTGCCGATCGAAGTTTTTTTTTTTTTTTCTGTGTTCTACTGCATTTTGTCTCCCAAATTGACATCACGCATTACTAGATCACTATTATGATGTCGAACTAGCTGACGGGAGGATAATGGGTTAACACTATATTAAGGTTGCACATTAACTTCTACCACATTCAACGTATCTTAATGCCTGTAGAACTTGGTAGTTTTGGTGCTATAATCGGTATGGATTGGTTGGCAAAATACCAAGCGTTCATTATGTGTGCCGAGAAGATTGTTCGTTTTCCTTGGAAAAATAAAACCTTAATCATACACGGTGATGGAAGTACCCAGGGAAAGGTGACACGATTAAACATCATTTCGTGCACTAAAACGCAGAAGTACGTGGAAAAAGGGTTTCCTATCTTTCTGGAACATGTTACTACAAAGAGTTTGAAGACAAGTCAGAGAAGAAGCGACTTGAGGACGTACCAATAGTTCAAGACTTTCCTGAAGTATTTCCTGAAGACTTGTCGGGTCTTCCTCCGACTCGACAAGTGGAGTTTCAAATTGATTTGGTACCTGGTGCTGCACCTGTAGCACGGGCACCTTATCGATTGTCGCTTTTAAAATGTGGAGTATCTGAGCAACTGAAATAGCTATCAGACAAGGCTTTATAAGGACTAGTTCGTTCCCTGGGGGAGCTTCGGTCTTGTTTGTCAAGAAGAAAGACGGGTCATTCCGGATGTGCATTGATTACCGGGAATTGAATAAACTAACGGTGAAGAACCGTTATCCGCTCCCAAGAATTGATGATCTATTTGATCAGCTCAAGGGTGAGTGTTCATACTCGAAGATTAACTTAAGACAGGTTATCACCAATTGAGGGTTCGAGAAGAAGACATTCCGAAGACTGCCTTCAGAACTCGTTATGGCCATTACGAATTTCAAGTTATGCCGTTTGGTTTGACAAACGCACCTGCCGTATTCATGGACCTTATGAATCGGGTATGCAAACCATATCTGGATAAATTCGTGATTATCTTTATTGACGATATTCTGATATATTCAAAGAACAAGGAAGAACATGAAAAACACCTTAAGCAAATCTTAGGGAAAAAAAAAATAATTTTTTGGTTTTAAGAAGGTAAGAGTTGTATGCCAAGTTTTCCAAATGTGAATTTTGGATTCCTAAGGTACAGTTCCTCGGTCACGTGATCGATAGTGAAGGAATTTATGTGGATCCAGCCAAGATTGATCCATCAAAGATTGGACATCTCCTAAGTCACCAACGGAGATTCGTCAATTTTTAGGTCTTGCTGGGTATTACCGAAGATTCATTGAAGGGTTTTCAAAGATCGCCAAACCAATGACTAAGCTTACTCAAAAGAAGGTCAAGTTTGAGTGGGGCGATAAACAAGAAGCAGCTTTTCAACTGTTGAAGCAAAAGTTGTGCAGTGCACCAATCCTTGCATTACCTGAAGGAAGCGAAGATATTCATCGCATATGTGACGCTTGAAAGAAGGTTGGGGTTGTATTGATGCAAAGAGAAAAAGTGATTTCTTATGCATCACGCCAGTTAAAAATTCATGAGAAGAACTATACAACTTATGATTTGGAACTTGGAGCAGTGGTTGTTCGCTTCAAGTTTGGAGACATTATTTATATGAATAAGTGTACGGTGTTCACCGTTCACAAGTAGGTTTGCAACACATTTTAGATCAAAAAGAGTTGAACATGAGGCAACGCCGATGGTTAGAGTTGCTATGTGATTACGATTGCGATATTCGTTATCACCCGGGGAAAGCAAATGTCGTTGCTGATGCTTTGATGGCATGAAAAGAACGATGGGGGAACACCGTTAAGAGTTCGCGCCTTGGTTATGACTATTAGCTTGGATCTTCCCAAACAGATCTTAAATGCTTCAGACCGAGCTGCGAAAACCAGAGATACATAAGTGTGAAGACGATGGGGAATGTTGATTGAACTGCTAAATTTCCAGAAGCAATTAGAGAACAAAAGTTGGAACCACGTACGGATGGAACCCTGTGCCTCAATGGCAGAAGTTGGCTACCTTGTTATGGGGATTTTCGGGACTATAATCATGCCGATCCACAATCAAAATACTCTTTTCATCGGGTTCCGACAAAATGTACAAGACTTGAAGAAGCTCTATTGGTGGCCAAACATGAAAGCGACATAGCCACTTATGTTAACACGTGTTATGCCTGTGCTAAGGTCAAGTCCGAACACAAAGGCCCTCAGGATTGTTGGTGCCAAAACCCAAGATACCGAATGGAAGTGGGACAACATCACTATTGGATTTTGTCAATGAAGCTTCTAAGACGTCTCAAGGCTATGGGACACCAATTTGGGTGAAAGTTGACCGACTCACTAAGTCTGCGATCTTTACACCGATGAGGAGAGACTGATCCTTTGGATAAACTTGCACGAATGTCCTAAAGGAGGTGGTCACGGAGACATGGAATTCCTGTTTAAATTTTTTTCTTTTTTGTTTTTGTGTGATCGTGACCGAGATTCGCATCAAATTTCTAGATGTCACTTCAGAACGCTTTGGTGTACAAATTTGGATAAGGTATGCGTACCATCACAAACAGAGGGCAAAGCGAGAGGACCATTCAAACTTCGTGGATATGCTGCGTGCTTGTGCGATGGACTTAGAAAGGGTTGGGTTAAAACCATTTGCATTAGCGAAGTTTCTCATATAACAATAGCTATCATGCCAGCATCAAGGCCGCACCATTCGAAGCACTTTATGGTCGAAAGTGTCGTTCACCTGTTTGTTGGACTAAAGTTGGAGAAGCCCAAATACTCGGTCCAAAACTAATTCAAGGGACCACTGAGAAAATCATTCAGATCAAGCAAAGGATGCAAGCCGCTCGTGATCGACAGAATAGTTACGCTGACTTGAAGCGGTAAACCAATGGAATTCCAAGTCGGGGATAAAGTTATGCTTAAAGTCTCACCTTGGAAAGGGGTCGTGCGTTTTGGCAAACGGGGGAAGTTAAACCCTAGGTATGTTGGACCTTTTAAGGTGATAGAAAGGGTTGGAGAAGTTGCTTACAAGCTTGAACTTCCAGAAGAGTTGAGCAGAGTTCATAATACGTTTCATGTATCTAATCTGAAAAAGTGTCATGCCGACGAACCATTAGCCGTTCCGTTGGATGGACTTAATTTGGACGACAAACTCCATTTTGTTGAGGAACCGGTAGAAATAGTGGGCCGTGAAGTTAAACGGTTGAAGCGAAGTCGGATCCCATTGGTCAAAGTTCGATGGAACTCCAAGAGAGGTCCTGAGTTCACGTGGGAGCGTGAAGACCAATTCAAGAAGAAATATCCACACCTCTTCACCAAGACCACACCGTCGTGAAGTTGTAACACCCCCATAATGGGTCGCAGCGGAATAAGGATCCGGGGCATGTTACTTCAAGATCAACAACACAAGATATATATAAGAACGACACAAAAAGTCGTTTAAATTGATACATTGGATTTAATTAAAAGACATATTACAAAAGCTTATAGATTCACTTGTTCCTTGTTTAATATTACAAAAGATGATATAGATTTCCCAAAATATGATACAAAAGTCTTTAAGCGTGCAATCCAAAACGTACCCAATGCTCTTGGCACTCGTGCTATTGACCTCCTGAAAACATTGCTTAAAACGTCAACAAAAATGTTGGTGAATTCATTAGGTTTATGGTTAAAATATGCAGGACGCAAAGACTTTCCCTGGATGTACAACATATGCAAATCAATCACTAAAATATGATTACATTTACACTAAGCTCATGACACCGAAGCTCGACAGTCTTGTTCGCAAAATATTGCTACTCAGCCCGTGATGATGTTCTAACCCGAAACATCCCTCATTCGACATGCTATAACATTCGTTCCCGGTGATAGCTAGTCACCCGAACGGGGAGGTCGTTTCCCAAATAGATATAGTAAATTCATTTTTTTTCTCACGTCACATAATGTAATTCCAACTACATCTATGCAATGACAGTTCAAATAATGGGCTAACTTGGGTTTTCGCAGTTACTTTAGGCAAACATGTAATCACACATGCAAAATATCACTTGCGTCAATTTGTTAAAACAAAGCATGTTTCCACCCCAAATAATAGTCAAATCAGTAAACCTGTAAAAAGTGTGGGAGCTATGAATCAACCTAATGTGAGTGATTTGATAATTTATATCAAGTGTGGGAATTCTTCACGATTATTCCCGAATGGCAACCTAATTAAAATATAGGTCGTCATAAGTACCGAGTACTTATTTTAATTATCATTGAATATAATATTATAGATGGTACATGTACTATCATTCGGGTATCTATTAAAGAGTGTCATGAATGACGTTACGAGGGAGTTAGGACACTTTAATATTTACGGTTAAAAAAAAATCAAAACAACTCGTCGATACGCCATCCGAAGAGGCCTCATTATGAAACTCCCTAGTATTATAGCACTTTGATAACCACTCAATATTCTATATAGCATAATCATCGACTAATCGTTTTAGTAAAATAATATTTATAAAGTGAAAACGTTTATAAATATACTTTTCGTAAAAATGACCTAATTTGGTCGTTTTAAGCCCGTTGCTCGCGTTTCTTACGTCCACGTCTTCGTAGTAAGACGAGTGATCAAAATATTATATTTTCAAGTTTTTGATTTTCTGCGATGAATAGTGTTTTTACTATTCACAACAGCTATATACTCGTTTTTATACTTTTAATTACGAAAAACTCCGTTTTAGTCGTATCTTATTCGTTATAGCTCCGTTTTTAGCGATTCTTTCGAGCACGTTCTCGTAATTGAAAGTTTTCATCATATTATGGATGTTGATAAAGTATAAGTTCTGTGGTGATTAGTACTTTTTATAAAATGTTATATATAAATGTATTACTATCTTAAACTTGTAAATGGCGTATCTTCTTCGTTATTAATTGGTTTTTCGAGTTCTTTATGACCCCTCGATCCTTGTGACAGTAGTAGTTTATAAATTTCTTAAATAAAATATATGTAAATTTTAATTACAAAACAGCCCCTAGATATTTATTTCTAAATGTGTTTAAAACTTGTTTTATGTATTATTAGTTTAGTAGTTTACCTTTAAAAAACTAATGAACCATATTTTAAATGTGGTACTTATTAATAGAGTCCAATATCAATCCCTAAGTCCTTTAAATTCATTTGCCAACAAGGTCACCCTTTTACTTTCAATTACTTCATTTGTATAATTATATTAGTAACATCAAAAACCCTAATTTTTACATAAACATGTTTTATACTTTAAACCATAGTTAACAATCTTATAGATCTATTGTTCATGATATTTACACACTTAGGAAATGAGAATAGTGTATAAATTGATAACTCCAATAAAAAACTCATTTTACATATTGAAAATCATTAGTGTGATTAGCCTAAATACATATAACACATAAAAATTCATAGATAATAAAAGTATAAGGTTATTAGGAAACCTTAGTAATGAAGTAAGAGATGATATATAAGTTCTAACCCGTGTTTTGATCAAAACAAGCTTTCATGTTATACACCCTAGATTAGGTTTCCAAAACCCTAATCTTTACTTTTTCTCTTAATACTTGAAAATGTGATCAAGGCTTGAATATGACTTATACATCTTAGGATTGGATGTAAAAGGAGATGTAGGATTGTAGAAAAATTTCGTATGGTTATGTCTTAATCGTACATATGCCAGCTATTATCTGAGTCCTAAGAAAACCTGCCGACTCTGTCGCTGCGACAACCTAGCGACTGAACGGGTGTCCAAATATGGGAGTGAAGACTATGAAATTTTGTCGTAACGAGAGTACACCAATGCAGCATATGTACCAATTCGTACTTCGACTGGACACTCGCATGACGTATTGTGCAGTTACCATCATCTATGTCCCTGCCTTTAAATCTCCTACTCCATGGTTCAATTCCTCTAACACTCTAGCTCATGGATTCCCTACTCTTCATCCTAAGCTTGCATCATCAGGTATTCTGTAAGAAAGTTAATATATTCTCCATTCAAACTATCTTTCTCTACATCTATACCTAGATTAGACAGTATCGGAAGAACGTGCAAGCCATCCAACTCACCACTCTGCGTCTTACACTACTCACGTCGCCTTATATATACACTCCCCCTCCTCGTTCTAATACCACATTTCAGGCACCCCCTCATATTATTGGTCTATCATGTGTTGTTCACTATTTGATCTTTCTTGCTCGTATTGGGCCTCATACTCGTGGGTATTCGTTTTGGCGTAGTTAGGTTTTAGAACATTCCGTGGTCATGCTTAAACGCGATTCACATTTTATTCATGAAAGTCAAAGCATTTTACGTAGCCGATAAAAATAAGGATGAACAAAGTTAGTAATTATACTCTTATAATCATATAACCTTGATTGATGTAAATATTTTAATAGTTTATTTGCCCGTTTACACTTGTATGATCTTTTCAGTTTACGCGATTTAACTGAACGTTTACGGGTTTAAGAGCAAACGCGGTAAAAACCCTAAAAATAAATTTGTGAATTCATAATGTCATACACCCCCCCAAACAAATGTACCTAAAACACGGGTGTTATAGTCTCCCCCGGTTAGCTGAGCCTTGTCCTCAAGGCTTAAGACGCAGCATTTGACGACGGCCCGGTCCTTGAGAACAGATGTGGGTATTTCTTCCGGAATTGATCCTCGCGTTCCCAGTAAACTCGGACCTCTCTTTTGGGTTCCATCGACTAACCTTGGATAACGGGTACGGCTTCGCTTCAACAGTTTAAACTTCGTCGTTCTGTCGATCTCTATAGGTTCCTCGACAAACTGAAGCTTGTCATCAAAATGAAGTCCATCCAACGGAACGGCTAAGGGTTCGTCGGCATGACACTTCTTTAAGTTGGACACGTGAAATGTATTATGAACTCTGCTCAGCTCCTCAGGAAGCTCGAGCTTGTATGCAACGTCTCCAACCCTTTTTATTACCTTGAAGGGTCCAAACAAAACCTGGGAATTTAATTTCACTCGTTGCTAAAACGTACAACCCCTTTCCAAGGCAAAAAAAACCTTGAGCATCACTTTATCTCCAACCTCAAACTCCATCGGCTTACGCTTCAAATCAGCGTAGCTCTTTTGCCTATCACGAGCGGCTTGCATCCTTTGCTTAACTTGAATGATTTTCTCAGTCGTCTCTTGAACTATCTCTGGACCGGTGAGTTGAACTTCTCCAACCTCAGCCCAACAAACAGGCGAACGACATTTTCTACCGTAAAGGATCCAAAGGGTGCAGCCTTAATGCTAGCATGACTAACTGTTATTGTACGAAAACTCGACAATGTCAAATGTTTACCCAACCATTTCCCATAGTCGATCACACATGCACGATGCTTGATCTTCGAGAGTTTGAATGGTTTCTCCGCTTTGTCCGTCACGTTTAGGGATGATTTGCTTTATAACTCATATCTAAACTTGTACCCAAAGCTTCTGAATGTGACTCTCCAGAAATTTGATTGCGAACCTAGGGGTCTCGATCACAAATTAATCGAGTAATTTTCGTATTCCATGCATTGTTACGACTTCCTTTAGGGTACATCTCGCCCAAGTTATCTCTGAGTGTCAGTTTCCTCATGGGTTATAAAATCGCGGACTTTTGTTAAGTCGGTCAACGATCACCCAAATTGGTATCGTACCTTGTGATGTTTTAGTGAAGCTTCGTGACAAAATCCATTGTGATATTGTCCCACTACCATTGAAGCAATCTCGAGTTGTACAAACAAAACTGATTGTCTCTGATGTTTCGGCCTGGACCTTAGCAATGTCAAGCACTTGCTAACTTAGGTGCGGAAGCTCATGTCGGATTTCATATTGGCCACCTATATAGCTTCTATCGTCTTGATACATTTTCTCAGAACCTGGATGGATAGAATACTTCGAATTTGTGGGGATCGTGCCATGATCACAGTCCGTTAATTGTCCATAACAAGGTAACCAACTCCTGCCATTGAGGCATAGGGTTCCATCCGTACGAGGTTCTAACTTTTCCGTCCTAATTGCCTCTGGAAATTTTGCATTTTCAATCAGCATACCTCCAACATCCTCACTCTTGATGTTTTCTGGTTTCCGTGCTTCAGTCTGAGCATTCAAGATTTGCTTAGAAGATCCAAGCTAATAGTCATGACTAAAGCCTCGACTTCTTACGGTTGGTTCTCGTTCTTTCTGCTCCAAAGCTATCTGCAACGGATTTGCTTTCCCTGGGTGATAACGAATATCGCAATCGTAATCACTAAGCAACTCTAACCATCGGCGTTGTCTCATGTTCAGTTCCTTCTGATCAAGAATGTGTTGTAAGCTCTTATGATCAGTGAACACTGTACACTTAGTTCCATACAGATAGTGCCTCCAAATCTTTAGAGCGAACACTATGCTCAAGTTCTAGATCATGAGTAGTATAGTTCTTCTCATGGATCTTTAACTGGCGGGATGCATAAGAAATCACTTTTTCTCTCTGCATCAATACAGCGCCCAAACCCTTCTTTGAAGCGTCGCAGTATGTGATGAAATCTTCGCTTCCTTCAGGTAATGCAAGGATTGGTGCACTGCACAACTTTTGCTTCAACAGTTGAAAAGATTGATCTTGTGTATACTTCCCACTCAAAACTTGACCTTCTTTTTGAGTATGCTTAGTCATTGGTTTGCGCGATTCTTGAAAAACCCTTCAATGGGAATCGTCGATAATACCCAGGCAAGACTAAAAATTGACGAATTTCTCGTTGGTGTCTTATGGAGGATGTCAATCTTTAACGGATCAATCTTGGCTGGATCCACATGAATGCCTTTATATCAATCACGTGACTGAGGAACTGTACTTTGGGAATCCAAAATTCATACTTGGAAATTTTGCATTCAACTCTCTCTTCTTCAACAACTCCAATAATTATCTTCGATGCTCTTCGTGCTCTTGTATGTTCTTGGAATAGATCAATAATATCGTCACTAAAGACAATTCGAATTTGTCCGGAAAGGTTGCACACCGGTTCATAAGGTCCATAAAACACAGCAGGTGCGTGGTCAAAACAAACGGCCATAACTTGGAATTCATAATGTTCCATATCGAGTCTGAACGGCTTGTATTCGATGATGTCTTCTTCTCGAACCCTCAATTGGTGATAACCTGACCTTAGGTCAATCTTCGAGTAGATACTCGACCCTTGAAGCTGATCAAATAAATCATCAATTCTTGGTAGCGGATAACGGTTCTTCACCGTCAGTTTGTTTAATTCCCGATAGTCAATGCACATCCGGAATGATCCGTCTTTCTTCTTGACAAACAAGACCGGAGCTCCCCAGGGTGAGGAACTGGGTCTTATAAAGCCCTTGTCGGACAGCTCCTTCAGTTGCTCCGACAAACTCTTTCATTTCGGAAGGCGCCAATCGATAAGGTGCCCGTGCTACAGGTGCAGCACAGGTACCAAATCAATTTGAAACTCCACTTGTCGAGTCGGAGGAAGACCCGGCAAATCCTCAGGAAATACATCAGGAAAATCTTTAACTATCGGTACGTCCTCAAGTCGCTTCTTCTCTTGGGAATAACCCTATTTTTTTGTCCTTTTCGATCCTCCTTTGTAGTAACATGTGCCAAAAAGACGTGAGATCCTTTTAGCAGATACTTTTGAACCTTGGTACACGAGATGATGTTTAGTCGCGTCCTGTGTCCTTCACTACATCCGTCACCGCGAACGATTAGGATTTCGCTCCCGGGGGGGATACGAACAATCTTCTTAGCACTAGTCGATAATCGATGTATTTTGACAAACCTAGTCATGCCAATGTATACGCGCTTCGAAATCTACCCATCTCTACCGGCTATTTGGGTTGTGTTGAACGGCATGGTTTAAAAAAAGTTTATGTTACAACCCATCAATATAGTATTTACTCCAATTATCCTACCGTCAGCTAGCTCAACGTTATAACCTTGGATTAGTGTATTGGGGAATGATATATAGTAAAGTACTAAATGCAGTAGTATGAAACTCCATCGCACCAGTATCAAATAAGATTTAAGCATATTGGTTGTTTAGGAAGGAACGTACCAGCAACGACATTGTTGGGTGTTTTGCCCAGCATTTCCAACGCATACCACCTTCGTGGAGCCCTGTTATTTCCAGCTTGATTACCACGATCCATAGGTTGTTCCAGGTTTCGGCAAGTAGTTTCTTTTAAAGTGGCCTTGAGCTCCACACTCAAAGCAACCATTGCCCTGCTGATTATTGTTGTTGTTGCGGTAGTTGTTGTTGTTGTTGTTGTTACGGTTGTTGTTGTTGTTAGCAGGCGGTATCCTACAGTCCCTGGCCAGATGGCCAACCCTATTGCAGTTACTGCCCCCCCCCCCCAAAAAAAAAACCCTAGGAGGGACAAGGACCTGCTTCATGTATGGCCATTACACTTGGAACACATAGAGGCTTAGACCTTGTATGGCTTCCTGTCCCTTTGCCTGCAGCATAGGTCTGGCCTGTGTTCTGCCTTCTATTTTGTTGGTTTTGATTGTTCTGGGAAAGATCATCATACTTCCTTTTCCTTTCTGCCTGGACGTTCGTAATGCATGGTCTTATTCTCCATCACAACTCAGTTGTAAACTCATTCACTTCTGATGGTCTTTGACTTTGAGCTTTACACTGCCAAGTATCATATCGGGTATGCCCACTGATATACTTTTCGATCTTATCCAACCTTTCGGGAACATCTGGAAACATTCAAGGGCTAATTGCTGAGAATCGGTCGATTATAGGCCTACCACATCGGTGCCCTTAACCTTAAGTTCCCTACATTTCAGTTTATCTTCTTTGATCTCACCCTCGGGCAGTATTTTAATCAGTCATCATTTTCTCCAAGTGCTGCCATGGAATGGAATGAGCTACTTCTGAGTGGTGGTCGCTTAAACATGGATTTCCACCATGTAAGAGATTCCATCTTTGTAGAGTGCAAGTCGCGGAATTTGACTTGACTAGTGCTGAGGAAATGTTCTAATGCTAAAACTGATTCCATTTATATATTAAGCCCATATGATTTAACATTTTCCCTCCTACCTAACGTTGCCCGTGTTTTCCCTCGTGAGATAATGCCGCCAAGGATGATGACCCAAAGTGCTGGTCGGCCTGCTACCGAATCATGAGGAGGGGGAACGAGTGGACGAGCTGGTAGAGAAGGTAGAAGAGTGAGAGAGCCTAGGAAGAGAAATATTGATCTAACTGGTAAACCTAGGGGTCAAGAGAATGACCAAGGAGTAGGAGCTAATGGGGGTGTTAGGGCAAATGGAGGTGTGGATGGAGTCCCTGACTTCTCCACAGTCATTTCCCAGCAATTGCAGAATCTACTACCCGCCATTCTAGCTCAAGTAGGTAATCATGGTAATAATCAGGAGAACATTATCAATGACAACATCCAGGGGGATGTTAGGAATGTCATTGTGAACAATGATAGGAGAGGTTATACGTAAAAGGAGTTCTTAGCTTGTAATCCTAAGGAGTATGATGGTAAGGGAGGTGCTATAGTGTATACCCATTGTATTGAAAAGATGGAGTCAATTCAGGATATGAGTGGATGTGGGGATAACCAAAAAGTAAAATATACTGCTGGTTCATTTGTAGGTAAGGCTCTCACTTGGTGGAACTCTTAGATCCACACAAGGAGTTGAGAGGCCGCTGTTGGTATAACTTGGGAAGATTTTAAGACTTTGATGAAGGAGGAATTATGTCCTAGTAATAAGATGCAAAATTTGGAAACTGAGCCGCGAAATCATGCCATGTTGCGTATACTGATAGGTTCCATGAGTTGGCTAGGTTAGTTCCGCATTTAGTAACCCCATAAAATAGGAAGATTAAGAGATACGTGTATGGCCTTGCTCTATAGATCCGTAGGATGGTGGTAGCAACGGAGCCAACAATAATTCAGGGTGTTGTATTGAAAGCTGGTGTGTTAACTAATGTGGCAATTAGGAATGGGTCATTAAAAGGGAATAATGAGAAGAGAGGAAATGACGGGGAGCCGAGTAGGAGTAGGAATGTTAGGCATAGAGCCCATTGATTTATGTTTTAGTTATGAGATTAAGATAGCTAACGGGCAGCTAGTAAAGATTGATAAGGTTATTCGAGGTTGTAAACTAGAAATAGAAGGTCATGTCTTTGACATCGTCTAGATACCCATTCGAAAGTTTTGAGCGAACCTAGAATTGAGCAAACTTCTCAAAATCATTAAGTAGTAATAACAACTCGATGCTTAGTTTAATTTCATGACAGTTCTTGTTTGATTGAGTTGTGCAATTGAATTAGATTTGAAGTTGTTACTTAGCTTAAGGCTTATGACAATTTTCCCCAAGGACGGACTAGCTTACACTCGTTCATATAACTACTTGATGGATTACTTAAGATGGACACACCTTTTACATGGTAGTATGAGATTGTTTGGATTAGTATGAGATTTGTGGTATGAGATTTGTAGTATGAGATTGTTTGGATTAGTATGAGATTTGTGGTATGAGATTGGTAGTATGAGATTGTTTGGATTAGTATGAGATTTGCAGTATGAGATTAGTAGTATGAGATTGTTTGGATTAGTATAAGATTTGTAGTATGAGATTGGCAGTATGAGATTTGTTTGGGATTGATAGATTTGTAGTATGAGATTTGTCTAGGATTGGTATTAGAACTGCTCAAGAAGGAGAAGCTGTACGCTAAGTTTTCCAAGTGTGAATTCTGGTTGCCAGAAGTACAGTTTCTGGGGCATGTGATTAATAGTGATGGCATTCACGTAGACCCTAGTAAGATTAAAGCTGTTAAGAATTGGGAAGCCCCTAGAACTCCGTCTGAAGTTCATTCATTTCCAGGTTTGGCTGGGTATTATCGTCGATTTATAGAGAACTTTTCTAAGATAGCTAAGTCACTTACTATCTTGACTCAGAAAAGTAGGACCTTTGATTGGGGTGAAGAACAGGAGAAGGCATTTCAAACCTTGAAGGATGAGTTATGTAATGCACCTGCTCTAGCTCTCCCTGATGGACCAAAAGATTTTGTGGTATATTGTGATGCATCAGGCCTAGGATTAGGTTGTGTGTTGATGCAAAGAGGTAAGGTGATAACTTACGCATCTAGGTAGTTGAAAATCCATGAGAAGAATTACACCACCCATGATTTAGAACTGGGTTCGGTTGTATTTGCCCTTAAGATCTGGAGACATTACTTGTATGGAACCAGGAGTGTGATCTATACCGACCATAAGAGTCTTCAGCACATCTTTAACCAAAAGGAGTTGAACATGCATCAACGTCGCTGGATAGAGCTTTTCAGCGACTATGACTGCGAAATTTGCTACCATCCTGGTAAGGAAAATGTAGTAGCCGATGCACTAAGTAAGAAAGAGAGACTGAAGCCTAAGAGAGTTAGAGCTATGAATATGACCCTTCAGTCAAGTATTAAGGATAGGATACTAGCGGCTTAGAAAGAGGCATCAAATGAGTATGCGGTGTTACAGAGAGGTTTAGATGAGATGATAGAACATAGGAATGATGGAGCCTTGGACTACCTGGATCGAATATGGGTTTCGTTGAAGGGTGACATGAGGACCCTGATAATGGATGAAGGTCATAAGTCGAAGTACTATGTACACCTAGGAGCTGATAAGATATACTATGATCTTAGGGGTAGATATTGGTGGTCGGGAATGAAAAAGTATATAACCATGTATGTGAGTAAGTATATGACTTGATTGAGGGTAAAGGCTGAGCATCAGAGGCCATCGGGCCTGCTGCAGCAACCCGTAATCACTGAATGGAAATGGGAGAGGATAGCTATGGATTTTAGGACGAAGTTACCAAGGACTAGTAGTGGGCATGACGCAATCTGGGTCATTGTAGACCGGTTGACTAAGTCTGCTCATTTTCTACCTATGCGTGAGGACTATAGGATGGATAGATTGGCTAGGTTGTATCTGAATTAGATTATTGCTAGGCATGGTGTGCCGATCTCAATTATATCTGATCATGATAGTCGTTTCACATCAAGATTTTGGCAGTCAATGTAAGAGGCATTAGGAACCCGTTTAGACATGAGTACGGCTTACCACCCTCAGACCGATGGTCAGAGTGAGCCTACGATCCAAACCTTGGAAGACATGCTTATAGCGTGCATCCTAGACTTCGAGGAAGTTGGGATGTTCGTCTTCCATTGGTGGAGTTTTCATATAACAATAGTTATCATTCTAATATGAGATGTGCTCCGTTTGAGGCCTTGTATGGTAGAAAGTGTCGCTTACCGATTATGTGGGCAAAGGTTAGAGAAGGACAACTAATATGTCCTGAGTTAGTGCAAGAGACGACTGAGAAGATATCGCAGATTAAGGATAGGCTTAAGGCTGCACGTGATCATCAGAAAAGTTATGCTGATAAGATAAGGAAACCTTTAGAGTTTAGTGTAGGTTAGTACGTCTTGCTCAAAGTGTCGCCTTGGAAAGGTATGGTATGCTTTGAGAAGAAAGGAAAGCTAGCACCTAGGTTTATTGGACCCTTTGAGATCACTTAGAGGATCGGTCCAGTAGCCTATAGACTTAGGTTGCCTGAGGAGTTAAATGGTGTTCATGACACGTTCCACGTGTTGAAACTTAAGAAGTGTTTGGCTGATCCAACACTACAAGTGCCTTTGGATGAGATCAAGGTAGATATTAAGTTAAATTTTGTAGAAGAGCCTGTGAAAATCTTAGAGAGAGAGTTCAAGAAGCTTAAGCGAAGTAGGATTGCCATCGTCAAGGTTCAGTGGAATTCGAAACATGGTCCTGAATTTACATGGGAGCGTGAAGATCAGATGAAGCTTAAGTACCCGCATCTGTTTAGCTCTAGTAGTAGTTGAATTTTGGGGGCGAAATTCTTTTAAGGGGGTGGAATGTAACCCTTGCCCTTTTCGTGTTTTGAATATTCTAATTTAGTCCTTCGACTATTTGACGTTTGTAATGCAAGTTCGAACACTATTGATTTACAAATTACAACTTGTAACTTTCACATATTTTACTAAGTAATGTGTTATATAACAAAAGGCTTCTAGAAGCCCTTCCCTCCCCCCTCAAACTCACGGCACAACACCAAAGAGATAAGAAAATGAGTCATTTTACTAGCAACTTGGTCAATGTACATCTACCTTACATTAAAACCTAGTCTATCTATGTGTCTTTGACTTAAGACAAGAAAACCATATTCCTTAAGACCCTCACCTTGTCTTTGAATACTATTGCAAACTTTTGTTTTGACCCATCTACATTCTTTTTTAACACATATAATGCAAGTAACCTTCAAGAGATAACACATACATGCATAAACACTTGGTAAAAATCACAAAAACTCCCTCTCTTGCTCTCTACCATCTCACGGCAAGAAACAAAGACCCAACCAAATCCATATCAATTTTTCTACAACCCATACACTCCTATACACATCCCTTCTAAGATATTCTAAGGTGATCCCAAGCATTGGCTAACCTTTTTCAAGTATTAATCAAGAAAGGAAAGATTAGGGTTTTCTAAACCTAATCTAGGGTTTCATCTTGCAAGCTTTGGTTTTGTGGCTAAACAAGGGTTTAGCACTTGATTATCATCATCATCACACATCATAAGGTCTACTAGAACCCTTTATGTTCTTATAATTTTCATTTTTATGCATATGGTTATTCTATGTTAGCTTAAATCACCATTTAGGATTTTATCATGAAAATGAGATTTTTACTTGAAATGATCACATGGATTACTTTTATATATGTTGTGTTATTACATATATCATGTTAAAAATGATGATAAAATATTGTATCATGTTGTTTTGGTGTAAACATGATTATGGGTTAATTAGGGTTTTTATAGTTTCATAATATGTTTCAAGTTAAAGAAATACATAAGACATGTTAATATTGATTATGGACTTTTAATCATGTTATTAGAACACTAAAATAAAGTCATGTTGGAAGAAATACACTTGTACACTTATGGTTTATATGTAAAAGTGACTAAGTATAAACTTGTGATAAAAAGGTTATTTATGAAAGTTAAGGGTTAAAAGTATAATATGGACTTGGTAAATTTGGACATATGAGGACAATTATGGAACCATGGACTCTTATTATATATAACACATATGACATATATGAAATATAAGACTTGTGGTGGATTACAAAAGTAATAAAGAATATAAAAACAAGGTCAAAAATGGACTTATGAAATCTCTTTAAACATTCTGTCCAAAGTGTTATAAAAATATACTTATAATATATTTTTATAAGATAATACATTTCACGACGATTCCGAAAAGGTAAGAAACTTGTCAAACGGATTAATAACGAAAAAGTTACGTTAAAAACGAGTTATACGTTAATAAACGGAGTCGTAAATAAATTTTTATAAAAACATTTTTATAAAAATTATAAACAGCAAGTGTTGATATTTTTAACAAATTATACATATTTTTAGGATTCCAAAATGATAAGAATCGTAAATTTTCAATTAATAACGAACGAGTTATGAATTTCGCGAGTTTACCATAATTAATACTTTTATAAAACTATTTTTATAAAAGTTACTGTTCATGACAGAAAGTCATATTTTTGTAAACCTCCTAAAATTATAGAACTTTCAAATATGAGAACGTCCTCGAAAGAATCGTTAAAAACGGAGCTATAATGAATAAAATATGACATTTACGGGTTTTACGACAACAAATACGAATTAATTAAAACTTACGGCTGATGTGAACAGTAAAAGTTACTGTTCACCAGAGGGTCAAAATATGGAAAATGTCAAATTATGATAACTTGTCCTAATACATGATATATACACTTTGTGGGCATAAGGAAAACGTCAAAATGGGGCCGTTTTAAACGGCAAAGTTTGCTTAGTTTTACTTAAATCGGATTAATTATAAAAGTTTATAAACTTTATTTAATACAATTTTACCAAAATCCATTAGTTGGTGATTGAGCCTATATAGATATATTTCATGTGGTTATTCAAGTACTATATTACTAGGGTGTTTCATTATGAGGCATCTTCGGGAGGGCGTATCGACGATAGTTGTTAGATTTAGATTTAAAGTGTCCTAACTCCGCGTTACCGTCATGTCGATGCACCTCTTTAATTATGAAGCCCAAACGATAGTATTTGTAACAACTATAAGATTCTATTCAATGTTATTAATTAAAGTATTCAGCACTTATAACCTTTTGTTATTTAGTGGTTTCATTCGATCTTTTACTTGACGGCTTTATCTGCGATATTTGCGATTATCAGAACTCAAAGGTGTGTTCATAGCCCACTTTTCAGGCTTTTGTTTTTTACAAAGTATTTGGGTGAGAAAAACATGCAATTGCTTTACAATTGGATCACACTATGGTTAAGTTTCATGTTCAAAAGAATCTGCTGGTACTGGTTTGGACTTTGAAGAGGTTAAGTCTGCTTTTGAAGAAGTTAATACTGGTGGCATTAAAGTTAGTGCTATTATTAAAGAAATTAATGCTGGCAGTTTAGATGTTAATACTGGCAGTGATCTAGTTACTATTGATAGTATAAGAGCCTCAGTACCTTCTCCAGACAGAGGTAGAAGAGAAGGAAAGGCTCCAATGATAGAAGAAGAAGAGACTCAAGCTTCTAAAAAGACAAAAGAACAAATTCTTTAAGAAGAAGCAGGACTTGCTGAAGCTATCAGGTTAGATGCATTAGAAAAAGCTTTGGAAAAGGAAGAAGTGGCCAAACAAGTTCATTTGGATTCACTTCTAGCTCAAAGGATGGCTGAAGAGCAAGAATTAACAGAGGAACAAAAGAAAAGGAAGGCTCAAGTTCAGTTTGAAGCTCAATCTTATACTGAAGAAGATTGGGACACAATTAGAGCAAAGCTTGAAGCAAATGCAGAATTGAAGGAGAGTGTGCTTGGAAAGGATCTTATTATGCAAAAAGGATGGTAGAGTTGGTAAATCAAAGAAGAAAACACTTTGCAGAGGAAAGAGCTAGAGCAAAAAGGAATAAGCCCATGACTCAAACACAGCTCAGGAACTATATGTCAAACTTTCTAAAGAATCAAGGGACATGGAAGTTGACTCAGTTGAAGAAGTTGAATTTTGAAGAAGTGAAAGCAGAATTTGAAAAATTGGTTAAGCAATTGGATACCTATGTCCCTATGAACTTTGAAGCAACAAAGGAAAGTTTGAAGAGATTTGGTGAAGAGCTCCAAACTAAAACTGCAAAGAAGCTAAAGTTTGATGATGAAAGTACTCAACCAACAGAGGAGAAGGTTGAAGAAGACAAAGATGATAAGCCAACCAAGAAGACTGGAAAGAGGAGAAAACAGATAGCAAGGAAAGGATTACATACAGACCTTGATAAGGATGATTCTGAAGATTCAGATAAAGCTAGTGAAAAAGATAATTCTACTTCAGGTACTAAAATCCCTATTAATCCGGTTCTTGTAGCTATTAAATCACCGAGTATAGCAAATTTCAAGATCATTAAGCAAGGAAGGAAAGGTGTATACCATATTGTAAGGGAGAATGGAACTGATATGGTATACATAAGCTTTAGAGCAATGCTAACTGACATATCAAAAGATGATCTTACAGAGCTATACAGGATTGTGATGAGAAAACATGGTATGAATAAGCCAGAGGATGAATTTGAAAAAGTACTTTGGGAATACTTGAAGAACATGTTTGAAGAACCCCTTAGTATAGATTTAATTTGGAGTTTGCCAAGTCAAAAAAGGTTAATTTGTTAGAGATACTATGATGCTTGCAAAGTACACTGTTTGAACTTGGAGTCTGTAGATATATATATGCTAGTAGAGAGAAAGTATCCTTTGTCTGCTGAAGTGTGCAAAGCAATGTTAGACAAGAAACTTCAAGAGGAAAACTAGATGAGGATTGCTACAAACTTTTGAAAATGATGGAGAAGCAAGCTGGCATTAGGAAGTAATGAAGGTTGATGAGTTAGATATCTAGAATAGAGATGAGGAGAACAAAACTTGGTGGAGGTGTTATACACTAACACAACAAATGGTTATTAGTCCACCATGTCTAACAGACATATGGACTGGCTAGTGCAGGAGCAAATGGCTCTTGGTAAAGACTTCTCAAATCAATTAATGGATGACAATTTGCCAAAAATTGTATGGTTATCAACTCACCATATCTGGTTAGTAAAGAGTTGGCTAGCCCACAAGTTTATGGATTGTGGTAAAGGCTATGGTAAAACCATAACTAGTCCATGAGATTATGGCTTATGGTAAAGATAAATTACAAATCCATATTAGATGGTTGACACTTTACCAAAAAGAGGATGGTACATCAACTCACCAAGTTTCATGTACAAAGAGTTGACATGGTAATCAATCCACCATGGATTTTACCTTTTCTAGGTGCCAAAGGATTGACTAGCCCTGAGCAAACGGCTACAGGTAAAGGCATATCAAATCTGTTATGGCTATAATGGTTTGCTAAAAACCATATGGTATTCAACTCACTAATGTTTCATGTACTAAGAGTTGAAATGGTTTTCAATTGACTATGGACATGCACCTTTCTGGTGGCTAAAGGACTGACTACTCCAGAGTAAATGGCTAACTGGTAAAGAGACATCAAATCCATTTAAAAGTTTCAATGATTCACCTCTCATGGGAGTTAACACACCTGGAAGTGATGAAAATAGTCTGAAACTATATGATTTGATGTACATATAGTCAATGTTGCTGAAATGAAGTGTTGCTGAAAAGTTTTAGTTGATGCAAAGATCAAAAAGAGATGATTTGAAGAATTGTAGCTCAAGAATAATTCGAAGAGTTTTATTTACAACATCCTCGGGAAGCTCAAATTGAAGACATTTGAAGAAACTTAAAGTTCACAAGTAAAGATCAAGTTAGGGGAGGATTGTTGGGAAATATATTGTAAAAGACTTAATACTGATAGTATAACAGTTAAGTCTGGTAGTATTTGTTAGTTCTGTCAAGTAGTTAGTTAGTTCTGGCAGTACTAAGTTAAGTCTAGCAGTACTAAAGTTAGTATTGGTATAGTGGCAGTACTATAATTAGTACTGGTCGTATTTAGTTAAGTCTGTTTATGTAACATAATAGTGATAATAGTTATCTTAGAGATATCTTAGGAGATATCTTAGGAAAGGATATGTATTATCCTTTCACACGTTTTGTAAAGCCTATTAGGGTTTCCTTGGTGTATAAAAGGAACCCTACGACATAGTGTTTAGGAATCCAAGCCAAATAGAAATTAATAGCAATATACGAAGTCAGTATTATATCATGTTCTTCTTAATACTTATGTTAAGATTCCGCATTAACACTTGTTATTCATAGTCAATGTCTCTCACATAGTTGATTTGGATTTATTCAAGTTAACTATTGTCATATAAAGGCTATATAGATCCAAAACCTAGGACCTACATAAAGTTTCTGTCAGAAACTTGAATTGTGACTTAATTTCTCTAAGACTGTTCATGCATCCTCTTCTTAAAAGTTGTGTCTTCTCTTGAACATTAGAAGTTGAACACGAAGAAACTGTGTTATTGTGAAGAACACTTGATGTTTGAGGTTGCATGTTGTTATTGGTATTTGACATTTTGATGTTGTTGTGAATGGATATCAAAACTTAAGTTTTTGAAGTGATTGAGTTATTATTTGTGTTTTTGTAAAAATGATTAAATCGCCTCCTGAAGAAATAGATTAATTCTCCTCCTGAAGAAATAGATTAATTCTCCTCCTGAAGAAATAGATTAATTCTCCTCCTGAAGAAATGGATTAATTCTCCTCCAAAGAGTGGACTAATTCGCCTTGGACTAATTTGCCTCCTTCAAACCGAACTTTAACTTTTCCAAAACACAAAGACTCACTTTTAGATTGGTGAAAGTGATCCTCATTGTATGATAAGGGTGAGGTGGTGTGGTGCTTGTGGTTTAAATGAAATGAGATGATGAAATGATGATAGAATATGATTGATTATGTCATAAGTTAAGTTATTACAACTTATTTGAGTGTTGGTTGAGGTTTAAAACGGATAAAAATCAATAAACGGGTCATGGTTTACTATTTAACTCGGGTTAGGGTTTCTAACTTGGATTTCTTATGTTTTCATGAAATGAGAATGATTATGAGATGTAAATGAAGTATATGACTTGCTTGTAACTTATACTTGATAGATTGTACAAGATTACTTAGGAAAACAAAGGTAAAACGGCCATTTTAGATATCATGCATTAATGACTTGTACATTATGCATTAAAGGACTTGTACCTTATTTTGGAGGGAAAGTATATTCAAATGAGATGTTATATTACTTGTACATGAGCTTTGATTACTTGTACATTCATCTTGAATGCTTACATTACCCAAAATTAGGGTTTAGGCATAAACGTTAACGATTAAAGCTCATTTGATATTATCGTTGTGAAAACTATGTTAAATGGATAACGTATATGATAAAATGAATAACGGATTATTGACTTGACATATTAGGATGTTTACTTGATGTAAACATGGATAGAATAGGCATAGGTTGTTGCGAGAGCTTGTTTACTTTGTTATGTAGCCGTACAAAGGTGATCATAATAAAATAGGTAGATATTATATTGATGAAAATTTTGGGTTGTTATATTTTATGAGATATTAGCTTTTTTAGCAACCACACTCTGAGATTTTCTTGCTTGACATTGTATGATGTACGTGCACTAAAATAAATTCTTTGTTTCTGCTAAACATTGATTGATGTACCTGCACTTAAATCCAGAGTTTGTTTGCATTCATGAATTTTAGAGATATCTACATTGGAACCATGTGGGGGTTCACTGTCAACCTTGCCTGGCAAAGAGCGAAGAATCTTTTCTATCACCCTTGTGTCACTCAAGTTTTCACCATTTCTCTTCATTTCATTTGAAATGGTCAAGACACGAGTGAAATAATCTGAAATGGTTTCGGATTCCTCCATTTGGAGTTTTTTAAACTCTCTTCTAAGAGATTGAAGACGTACCCTTTTCACCTTCTCAATTCCTTTGAAAGCATTTTGAAGGATCTCCCACGCTTCCTTAGAAGTTGTTGCATTTGCAACTTTCTCAAACATCGCATCATCAAGACATTGATAGATGATCGTAAGAGCACTTTGATCCTTCTTTCTTGCTTTTTCCAACTCCACCCTTTGAGTGGCACTCAACGAGTCTTCATCATCAACTTTCTCAACACCTTTCTTGACTATCCCCCACACATCATGTGAACCGAGTAATGCCTTTATCCGAATACACCAACTACCATAGTTATCTTTGGTAAGATGAGGAAATTGGAACAAGTTCATTGAACTTGACATCTCGATCTTCTAGCACTAGCTCTGATACCAATTTTTTTGAAACACGGGGGTTTTTTAGGCTTATACTCGATGAAGAGAGGAACACTTAGAGAACTTTTACAATGGCACTTTATTGCTTAACTTTGCTTCTTTCTGGTAAACAAATGCATTACACTAACACCTATTTATACTACTCCAAGGAAGATTCTAAAAACTAGATATTTCCATGGATATTCTACTACGTTCTAGATACTTCCTATCAACATAATTGGTTTTATATATTTCTAACTTCTTGATATTTCACCTATATATTTTTCATCATTCTAGAAACTTCTCCATCATTCTAGAAACTTCTTCATCATTCTAGAAGCTTCTTCATTATTCTTGAAGCTTCTTCATTATTCTAGAAGCTTCTTCGTCATGGACTCAGGCTTTTATGCCTAAATCAAGTTTACGATCCAACATTACTGAGTATTAAACCTTGAACTAATCGTGTATCAGACTACATATTGGTACAGAACACATTCCCATAGTCGTTTCACTTAAATCACTAGTAAATTTCTTTTATTCAACAATCACATAAGAATTGCCTTTACCATTGGGTAAAGGTGTGAGCATCTACATCATACCTACCCTATACCTAGCTTCGGTAGGATTGGGTATGTTAATGTTGATGTATATAATTAAAAAATTATAGTTTAATACTAGTTTAAAAGCGAGTGATCATTTTGCTTCTTCCACAATTGTCGCCATTAAAACATAAAAAAATACTCATGATCATTAACATACCAATCACTCATCTCCAAAGAAAACAACATCCAATCCATTGATCACACCTAGGTCAAACTACACAATCATGCAAACACTCATAATTTTACTTTATAAAACCAAGCATTTCAACAAACACCTAGACTCAAATCACTAAGTTAACACCAAAAACCGCAATTCGCCATGGCAAAACCATAAAAGATTACATTTCTAGAAACCGTTAAATCAATAAACAAACACAAGAAACATAAAAAGTAACGATCTTTATCAAAAACAAAAACAAAGAAAAATAAAACCTACCAGTAGGACCAATCTTACTATTTGTTGTATCTTTGCCTAATTTTCCCTTGTATAGGGGTAAGCTGTATACCCCCATTGTATGTTCAATCATCCCTTTCTCTGCACGCTCCCACAAAATATTCTTTACTTGACCTTTGGGGGACACATAGTTCTTGACAACAACCTGCAATTACAAAGAGATTAGTAGCTTAATCAAAACCCCATTTGACCCCCTTCATAAGTATCGTTTTACTAGAAAACAATACCTTAAGATTATTGTGAATCTTATCCAGCTTCAAGCCTCCATTGGATAGCATACATTGGATATGGTACTACAAAAGTAATATTTCTTATTTGAGTTTTAATGAATATTAATTAATTAACTAAATAACATTTCATAAGGGGAAATGTTACTGCAAACCTACAGTTGATGAATAGGGATAAACCCTTTACATATAAAACAATCCACCCAATTTCTTTCTTCATTCTCTCACACCTCCCTCACTCAACCTCCTCTTTTATTCTCTCTCATTTTTTACATTTCTTCTTCTCATTTGCCCACATTCTGGCCAACATCAGTAGTACATTATGATCCGGCGATCTCCTCCGACCATAAGGTCCCATTTTTTAAATCATGGTGTATTTATTTTAAATTCTTAGTAGTTTATATTCTCATATATTTATGATGTGGTTATGGTATGTTACAATGAAGATTTAGATGAATGAAAGGTAACAATGAGTTCATCCACTCAAACAATAACCACAACAAAAATGATGCTACATACACAAATACAGACATACACTACACTTGATCTACCAATCTACCATGGGATACAATTTTTGACATACTAAAAATTAAATTTGAGTAGCGTTTTGTGATTGAATCTACATTGGATTCCATTATAAAAAAATGACTTTCTCTATAGAAGGAAAGTAATACCTATTAGTAGTCATTCACATATGCATTAACTGATTTACTCTTAAGAAATAAATGGTCTGCATGTGTCAAGACAATAACATTTACTTAACTCATAATGAGGTTTTTTTTAACATTGATGAAACTCTAATTGTCAAGCTTTTTACTATTTTGAGCAAACTAAGGGTCAATATTTGGAATTTCTAGTAAATTGTCTCGTAGTATAGCAGATTAATTTATTATTATCTTTTAATATTGTTGTGGTACTAAGAATATTGTAACTTTAATTTGTTGATGCAACAGTGTTCGAGTACAATGCAACGATTTTTAATAGTACTAGTTCATGCCTAATTTTGTAAACCTGGTATCAAACAAAATAAGATTAAAAATAAAAATTAAAAATTAAAAAATAAAAAAACTATTTTAAATGTATTGTTCATTTACACAACCAAAAACATTTACCCACTACCTTTCATTTGCGAGGTAATCCTATACCACCGGAAGCATATGTTTGCATACTCGGGGCTTACCCTCTAGCTGTTTTAGGATTTTCTTTTCTTCCTTCTCCATTAGGTGACCTAGTTCTAGGAACCGATGGATTAATTTTACATCTTCATCATCTAAAACCCCATCTTTCAGGTCATATTTGAATGCATCTTTAGAGAATTTTTTCCAATCTTGAATTAAGTCGAACGGAGTATTTGATAGGTATTTATCATAACAACTTCTCTATTTAATGAGATCATTAAAAATGAACTCATTCTGAACCGCCTTTGGTAAGTAAACGAGAAGCGTTACTATGTAGGGTCCCCATGACAAAAAAGCTTCCTTATGAGAAATAATTTTCAGTATAAGTTCTTTAATAGCTTGTTGAAATACCTCTACATACACCATTAACTTCGTTGCACAGAATTTCCCATCGTATGATGGTTCTCCTATCTTCTTGGCATTTGTAATGAGTTTTTTAGGACCCATCACATAACTTTCATGATTCTTTACCGCGAGAGCCAACACATATAGATCAGACCTTTGCGAGTATACCCTGAGTTTTGCCAAGATATTTAATAGCCTTAACTATTTCAGGATAAGGGAACTTAAAAATGTTGACAGTGAGATGTGGTTTGTCATACTCGAGCCCCAACCTTCATTTTTCATGCGATGTTTCTTATTTTCTTGTTTTTTTCTTCTTTAGTCATTTTAGGTTTTGTTTCTTTATTCTTGGGTATGTTTTCATGTTTCTCGGTGTTTGGTACCATGTTTGGACATAAGACAGCTAATTCCTGGAATCTTCTAACATAAGTTTTGAGATCATTTGCTTTTACAGTCAGATTGTGAAATTCATCTTCTATTTTTTTGACTTTAGTTCGAGGACAATACTTATTTGTTAAGAGCATTTTCAATTCGGTCCAGGTGACCTGGTTGGCTTGTTCTATTCCAATAGGTTGGGCATATGCATTCCACCAGGACAAGGCGTTATCGGTCAAGGTACCAGTAGAAAATATCACTTTGTTTTCCTCGGCATAATTGCTACACGTAAAATACCAATTCAGTCTGTTCAAACCAGCAAATGAGGCCAATTGCTCCTTCTGTACCATTTAAGTAGAAAGGTTGACAGCTTATGAACTCTTTATAGTTTCCCTTTCTTGCTACAAGAGTTTCTCTTGGTCTGGTGTTCCTATTGGTATTGTCAGCATTTGCCATGGTAGCAGCTTGTGCTTCCAGAGCTGCGGCAACACTATCAACAACTAGTTGCCTGATGGCGGCCTGAGACATGACTAGTGCTGCAGATGTTGATGTCCTCTTAGGAGCCATTCTATCAACATTCACAAGACAACACCAAAATAAGAATATATCATTGTATAGATTCTTATTTGGTACAACTTCTAACAAAGAAATACACATTCTTTGATATTATATTGCAGGATATAACAGAAAATTTTGGAATGGACATTCTAACCAGCATCTAACTCTGCAAAGATAGACTTATCTGGAAGTCTTAGATTCCAAAATTTTGATGCTCAATGTCTTGATTATTAATCATATCCATGATATCTGGATACAAAGGTTTGAGAAAACCGGATGGTAAGAGATCCATAGTAATCTCGGATAAAGATATGATACATGAATAACCTTAACACAAGGTATATGATAGACAACCATGACATACATAAATCGGTATCATAAAACAACAAGGTATAATGGAATCACCATTGTATTAAGTCATAAACAACCTGTCTATATATTTTGCATACTCAAAATTTGACAAGTGTCATTATTTATGCTACACATCCAGTGGTTGGATTCTAACAAAAGCTGTAAATGATAAGGATCTAGTCTAGTAGTCTGGTTGTCCTCCCTTTTAGTTCATGAGCTCACAGATCTTGTCCAAAAAACTCTTCATATCTCATTGGTGGCGAACCTGGATATTTTCCATGATCATCTCTAGAGTAGAAATCCTGACATGAGCAAGAACAATCTCGTCATCATGCCTCATTTGCTTTCTCTAAAATTCACAATCTGGGTAACGGGCTCTTGAGATGTTTGGTAACAAGGTTGGTCTCAAAATCTCGTTGTATGATTACTCGACCATTACCAAGACCTTCTATATTATCTTCCATTTGGAAGCTCGTCTAAGTGATTCAAAATAGTCTCAATCTGTTCCTCATGGCGTTTCAGACGCGACTTATGAGAACTCTCTCCAGTCTCAAATACTTGAGGTAGGGCGGAGGAATCAATAGAGGATGGAGCAATAGGAGCTTGTAGTAGTAGAATAGGTAATTCATTATTAGTAGCATTATATGCTTGCATGACCTTCATATATGCATCATCATGGAAAGGTGAGATGGCTAGTGAGGCCAAAAGATACTTAGATAAATCATTTGAAGAGTCAGAAAAGGTGTTTCCCGGTAAAGGTAACAAATAGTCTAGTGAAGCCGGGGTATAGTCAGGAGTACTTATAGAGGAAAAAGCATCCTCATTATTGACATCAGATGGGACGATAATAGGGTGGGTGGATGTAGACATCACTCTATAACAACCCAGTGGAAAATAACATAAGTTATTTATATAATAGTTATGTATCTTTACATACTATTCAGGAAATGTAGTGGCACGGAGGACTTTCTTGGATAGAAAATAGTTATAGTTTAGGTCTTAAAATTGTTCTCTATAACGTCGACTCTTGTTATTTGACATATAGCAGCGAAAGCTAGTCTGGGGTATTACTTCATAGATCAACAGACATAATCATAGAAAATGACTCGTAAAGAGACGTTTTGGAAAATTTAGTTATCATTCATTTATTCATCATAATTCTACAAAAAGAGGTCCCAAAATCTACATAGAAACAAAAAGTTTGAATGATAACAGTTTAACCATATTTAAGTCTGTGCCACTCCGTGCCATAAGTTGCTCAATTACCTTGAATAAACATGCTAAAAGGATCAAAACAATGGTTGAGTGAAATTCATAGGTTTATGATAAATAGTTGAATACAAGTCATCATAATAGTAATAATTGCAACGAATATAATTATCATGGAAAACAATATTATTTCCCTAAGCTCATGACACCGAAGCCTTAAGAAATATGTAGTTGCCTCAGCAAGTGC
The DNA here is from genome assembly GCA_026074375.1 of Tanacetum coccineum. Lineage (NCBI taxonomy): Eukaryota > Viridiplantae > Streptophyta > Magnoliopsida > Asterales > Asteraceae > Tanacetum > Tanacetum coccineum. Next base: position 10,739 of record BQNB010042729.1, on the reverse strand, counting down.
TTTGTCAAACACCTGAAGATACTCAAATGAAGTACGTTTGATTATCCCATGTACAGGTACATCAACGGGGGAGTTCAGTCCCAATAGATCTATTCACAACATTCACGCTTACTCAACCACTACGTTCGGTTATAAGTAATTAACGGTTCATGATAGTGGGGTCTTATAGCAAAAGTAGGTACTTAGGCAATAATACATCAGGATAACATACAGTTGGAAAAACACTTGTATTCATGGTTTATAGCATGTATCCCCCTCGTGGGTTTATGAAACATTCAAAATATTTAAATGCAAGGCTATGAACTCACCTTATTAGGAAAATCTGATTGATGGCAAAAGTATTTCAAACGAAAGTAAATAACTTCGCCACGCAACCTGGGGTAATATGTCAAGTCTTAGATTGATTGTTTATATTTCAAAACTTCATAATGTTTTAACATACATATTACTTTGGTTTATTAATTTGTGGAAATATTGTATCACTGTTCGGGCTATCATAATTCAGAGGTCATGCAGTAAACGTTTGAGGAGCTAGGACACTTTAAATCGTAAATCCAGCAACTCGTCAAAACGTCTACCCAAATGAAAACCACTCATATGAAATTCCCTAGTAACGTGATATGTTATAATTTAAATGATAAGATTTTATCATTTTAAGTTTCTTCAAAAGCTAGTGGATGATAAATTATGTTAAATATATAACATAATTATTTTATAGTGTTTCGATCGACGAATGATAACGACAAATATGTCGGGTTTTAATAAAATCAAGTCTTATAATATTTAAATATATTTTTATTATTAATATAAAAATATTACATTTTATACCCTTAAGAATATGAAAATGACAATATATACCCTTGGTATATATTAATTTACAATTTTAACCTTTTACTTTATATCTTTAAACATTTAAACCCTTAACTTTAGAGTTTGACAAGATAAACCCTTGAAGTTTAACTTTAAGATAATTACATTTTTGGCCCGAAAGTTTAATAATTTCAAAAGTTACAATATATACCCTTATGCATGAAATGTTTTGCGTTTTTAGTCCAAATTCCATAATCTTTGTATTTTTGAATTTGATTTCATTTTGCAGCTTATAGCTTATTACTATAAGCTAAAATAAATAAGTTTTACAAGCTTGTAGCTTATGAAAAGAGCTTATGAGCTCGAATATTTAAAATGGGCACGTTTGGTTTAGAAAAATTAACCCGATGGGTTTAGGGCTTTAGGATTTGTTTTTAAGCTTATAAAAATGATAATGAAGCTTATTAGAATAGCTTATTATGATAGCTTATGGCTTATAGCTTATTGAGTTTTCAAAATGAGCTTATTAGGGTTTTTAAAGGCGTGTTTGGTTTAAGAAAACCAAACCGTATGGGTTTGTGGTTCAAGGCCTAAACAAGTAGCTTATATATGATATAATAGAGCTTATTAAGGATCTAAAACAAGACAATAGCTTATAGAACAAGGTGAAGACTTACTAGAGCTTGAAATGGGTCAAAATTGCTTATTATGATTCGAAAACTTGAAGATGAATTCAAGAACCTATCTTTCTTAATCCTTGGCTTCTTTCTTGACTTAAACCCTTTCCTTTCCTTCCTTGGGTTGAACTAGAACATAGTTTTAAGGTTGTATGAAGCTTAAATGGTGAGTTGTGATAGTTTGCATGTATACGTGTATATATAGTGCAAAAGGAAGAGTAGGGACCAAGTTTGGAAGAAGTGGTGACCAAGTAGACTTGGAGTGGTGGCCAAGATTAGCTAGGTGTGACTAAGGAGAGCTTGGAGGTAGCATGGAGAGGTGTGTGGAGGTGAGGGGGTACGGTTATACATAGGAGGTGACAACGTGATTTTTCTTGGTGAGCAAGGGTGTGACTAAGGTGGTAGGGTGCTAGGGTGATGACAAGGTGGTGATGGAGGTGCTTAGTAAGGTAGTAAGTAAGGTGGTGTGTCATGGAGAAGGGTGCTTGCTTGGTTTAAACTCGGTTCGAGCTAGTTAGAGGGTGACGGGTTCATTAGGGTTTTCGGGTTAGGGTTTTAGTTTTTAGGACAAGCTAGGGTTAGGGTTTAGGATTAATATAATTCAAATGTTGTGCATTGGAAACTTGTAAGTTGTGCTTAAAAGGTTGTACGAAAATGCCTTAGAAAATTGGAGGGAAATGAACTTATTTGAATTCTATGCTTTGTCGGATTGTACCTTAAGCTTAAATGAGTTGTACATTGATTTAGGAGGGAAAAGATATTTAAAAGTTATGCATTGTACACTTGTACACATGCCTTATTAGCTTGTACATTTGTATTATATGTAAACATTACATGTGGTTAGTGTTTTTGTATAAACGTTAACGTATAAAGTTCGTTTAATAATAACATTATGGCAAGTATGTTAAATAGATAACGTATGGATTTTAGAACACATTACTTGACATATTATGACGTTTATTTAATATAAACGTCGATGAAATGGGCATTTGTAGTTGCGTGAGCATGTTTACTTTGGTAATGTAAGTTACGTTACATTATGGATGGAATTAAGCAAAAATATTCCCAAGAAAATGGTTGCATCTAATTTAATAGATGGAAATTACACTGAGAGAAGTTGCATCTAATTTAATAGATGGATAATTACATTGAAGAAAATTGTGGGTTGTTATACATAGCCTCTATTTCTTATGAGACAAACACTAATCAAGTAACCCCAGATTCAAAAATTAAATTAATTGATATTACACATGAATTAGAAAGCAAACAAATCACTCTTTAAACAAATATATAATTACAACAAATTACATATTTTTTTCAAGTATTACCCAACTTTGATGCAAATATCTAAATAAACAAGAGTGTGGGCAGTGTTCTTATAATGACAAGAGGGCATTAAAAAAATTAACTCAATTCCAATAGGTTAAACACAACAGATTTCTAACTTTAAATTTGTATGTCTGAGGAAAACAAAGTTCTTCAAGCACAACTTCTTATGAAGCATGAGAAAGATCTCAACAACCTTAGGTCCTCTATAAGTGCTAGAAATTTGTGTTATTTGAAAATGCATTCATATGTTAATTCTTATATATTTCGATCTTAAACAGAAAATGTGGATGAATTATGCAAAGTACGCAAATCCGACGTTTTTTTAAAGTTGCACGATTAATATTGATATAGAATGTGAACTATAAAAATTGCATGATGAACATTGAAACAGAATGTGAACTATAAAAATTGCACGATGAACATTCTTGGGGCCTTCACATGCCTTTAGTATGTCTGGATGGGGCCGTTGTTTCGTTTGCTTGGAACCTGCTATTGACAGAACCAGGTGTGCCTAGCTTCTTAGATATTGTTTGTGCTTTTGGTTTTTAGTTTCCTCAAAATAATTTATTCTCATGTCTTTCTTCTCATCTTTTTTCTTAATGAACTTATCTTAGTGTTGTTAGACTATGGTGAACATGTGGTGTTGTTAAACAGTATATGTGTGTAATTATCATGGAATTTCTATTGGACAGAAAATGAATAATATACTTTGTACATAATGAGTTGTCTTCTTAATTGCGCAGGCTGGCTCTGAAGGCATTTACTGATCAAAAGTGAATGTTTTTTCTTCATCTTGATGAGGATTCTCGAGATGAGCCATTGAGAAGAAGCATCGCGGCACATAAACCTCTACTGCGAGTCAGCAAGAAGATTTTAGTGAATTAAGTATCGTGTTAAATGTTCTAACAAAATTGGGGTGAATTAATGTCACACCCCGCCAAGGCGGAAATGCGAGGCATAACATGAAAGATATTAACATAGCACATGGTATCTTTATAGAGGAATACTAAATAGTGTAATAAATGCAAAGACACAACCTGTCATGATAACATCCAACAAAAAAATCCAACGACCAAATATGAATGATAAGGATTACCATCCATACAAGTCTTACAATATCAAAACAAAGTCTAGAAATTTTGGACGAGAATTGGACTAAAAATGGACTTTAGTGCCTTTATAAAACGAGTAATTTAAAACAGAAAATAGAACGTGGGATTCGGAATTCAAGACTTTGATAAGTTAGACTTTGGTTTATAAAAATATATACAAATTATATTTGGACGGCGTTTTTGATATAAAACGGGATTCTAACTCTCAATAACGGAAGAAACTGGATCGAATAATCGGAATATCGCTTTAATAGAAATAAGTAAATTTTAAATATATATTATATCTGGCAGAGTTATTAAGTAAACGATTTGTGCCACTTTCGAGCCCGTGTAGCCTTCCGGCGAACACGATAGTTGTTCGTAATGACGTCTTTTCTTTTACGCGAGGATTGTCTACTTTAAAAGTTGTGTATTTAGCGGGTCAAAACTAAGGTCGGTTATATATTATTTTAAATTAATTAGTTTTAAGACTATTATTCGGTTCGAAAAACGGAAGGTCTAAATATAGTAACTTTCAGATAATAAACCGTTGAGATAAGTTTTATTGGACGGAAAAATAGTATTTATAACAAAATATACTATAAGGGTTAAGGTTTAAAGACGGCAAGTGGATTTCTCACTCTCATGTATATTATGACTGCATACTATGTTAATATTATGTATGCTTTCGTCGTTACGTTGTACGCATCGTGGATCGTATTTAATACGTGTTATTATAAATCGAACGAATATTTATAGGGTCGTGGCTCGAGTTCGTTGAGATGCAGTTGTGGATTAATTGGATTAATGATCGTGGTCTTTATTCAATGTGCGTTCATAGCCTCGCTTATCAATATTTGAATGTTTTATTAACACCGCGAGGGGGGATACATGGCTTGTCTTACAAAATCTATATTGGTTATTTATAACAATGTGATTGTTTTAAGGGATTTTGTGAGTTTATATAGCCCCATGTTTACTGATTTTTCTTATATTTTGGGGTGAGAACTTGCTTGTTTACTAATGCATTTACAGGATTGTATACGGAATTGGTTTACATACTTATTTGCACAGTTCGTATGGGATACGTTTTTTGACTTCATTTTTGGTCACAAATTGCATACTTTACATTTGAAATATTTCGGATTAGCTTAGGCTAATATTGAATCGGATAGCAATTAAAACTACTTGCCCGGGTGTTCTTGGAGGGGACACCAGTAACGGGAGTACATATTTTTACTTTACTGCCCGGGGTGTTTCTTGGAGGGGACACAGGTCTAACGGGAGTATATACGCATTAATTTACTGCCGGGGTTCTTGGCGGGACACGGAGTAACGGGTGTATATTATACGCATTATTTGCATCCCTGCCCAAATTAGGGTATTTACAAGTCTACGTGCACAGCTGTCATGAACTGTATATCACTTGGAGGGTGAGCGGATGTTATTGAATAGATCTTTTCGGGTGTGGATTCCCTGTTCGGGTGATTAGCGATCAACTGGTAAACGATCTTATTCGATCTATTCGGATTGACACCCCCCGTTCGGGTGTGCATTAGCTATCACCAGCGTACAACGAGGTTATAACATGTCAGATCCGTTGTTGGGGACTACAGGGCCCCCCGACACATACATACTTGGAATATTTTGGTGACATTACATCTGTCATGCATTTTTTATAAATCTTTGGGATAAGATTGGTACTTTTGGTAACATAAAATGTGTTGTGCATTCTTTATAAATCTTTGGGATTTTTACATAGTACTGTGATATACAGTGGATTACATTTATATTTAAACTAATCTATGAACTCACCAACTTTAATGTTGAACAACTTTAATAACATGTTTTTCTCAGAGTTAAATTAGTATGCTTGGACTATTTGATGTGCATTGGAGTCTTTACATTCAAGCTTTTCATTGTGATGCAAATTATGGGACAAATGTATTATTAAATTCAGATTTTTATTGAATTAACAAATGTTATTATTCAAACGACACCTAGAGGTCGTTCTCTTGTATCTATTGCTGTGTATTACGAAGTAACACCCCATTTGGTATTCCGCTGCGTTGTAAGTGATTTTTGGGGGTGTTACAATGGTGGCCAAGATTAGCTAGGTGTGACTAAGGAGAGCTTAGAGGTAGCATGGAGAGGTGTGTGGAGGTGAGGGGGCGCGGTTGTACATAGGAGGTGACAACGTGATTTTTCTTGGTGAGCAAGGGTGTGACTAAGGTGGTAGGGTGCTAGGGTGATGACAAGGTGGTGATGGAGGTGCTTAGTAAGGTAGTAAGTAAGGTGGTATGTCATAGAGAAGGGTGCTTGCTTGGTTTAAACTCGGTTCGAGCTAGTTAGAGGGTGACGGGTTCATTAGGGTTTTTGGGTTAGGGTTTTAGTTTTTAGAACAAGCTAGGGTTAGGGTTTAGGATTAATATAATTCAAATGTTGTGCATTGGAAACTTGTAAGTTATGCTTAAAAGGTTGTACGAAAATGCCTTAGAAAATTGGAGGGAAATGAACTTATTTGAATTCTATGCTTTGTCGGATTGTACCTTAAGCTTAAATGAGTTGTACATTGATTTAGGAGGGAAAAAGACTTCGCTCTGAGACACCTCGGCACCCCTTCGCGCAAGGACGCCTCTCACACACGCCTGACCGTTCCCATACATGCCTTATTAGCTTGTACATTTATATTATATGTAAACATTACATGTGGTTAGTGTTTTTGTATAAACGTTAACGTATAAAGTTTGTTTAATAATAACATTATGGCAAGTATGTTAAATAGATAACGTATGGATTTTAGAGCACATTACTTGACATATTATGACGTTTATTTAATATCAACGTCGATGAAATGGGCATTTGTAGTTGTGTGAGCATGTTTACTTTGGTAATGTAAGTTACATTACATTATGGATGGAATTAAGCAAAAATATTCCTAAGAAAATGGTTGCATCTAATTTAATAGATGGAAATTACACTGAGAGAAGTTGCATCTAATTTAATAGATGGATAATTACATTGACGAAAATTGTGGGTTGTTATACATAGCCTCTATTTCTTATGAGACAAAACACTTAACAGTATTGCTAAAACAAAAACTATCAATGTGATCCCAGATTCAAAAATTAAATTAATTGATATTACACATGAATTAGAAAACAAACAAATCACTCTTCAAACAAATATATAATTACAACAAATTATAGATTTTTTTCAAGTATTACCCAACTTTGATGCAAATATCTAAATAAACAAGAGTGTGGGCAGTGTTCTTATAATGACAAGAGGGCATTAAAAAATTTAACTCAATTCCAATTGGTTAAACACAACAGATTTCTAACTTTAAATTTGTATGTCTGAGGAAAACAAAGTTCTTCAAGCACAACTTCTTATGAAGCATGAGAAAGATTCAATCAAACCTTAGGTCCTCTTGAAGGTGCTAGATTTTGTGTTAACTAACAGTACTTTGACTTTATACTAACAGTACTTTAAACACTAGCAGTACTTTGATATAACTAGCAGTACTTTGTTATCTGCCAGCAGTACCTTACAATATTTCCTAACAGCTATGAGGTGAAATTTTGTACTTAACCATTTAAGGTGGTTATCGTCAGCCACCTTGGGTGATTTTGATTAAAGTTAAATGTTTAAGCAAGTCCTTAGAGCTATTAAACATTATTTTTAGTTATGAAAATGTCTGATTTCATATACAAAGGTTACTGTGAACATCTGATTTAACCACAGGTAATATACTTAGTGTAGGAACTAACTATGCTACGTTGACCAGAAAATAAAGCGAGAAAGATTTATCTTGTTGCGTAGATGGTTTTTGATAGACCTCAAATTGTTGTGATTGATAATTAGTGTTTTAGCGTATGCAAATTCTGAATTCTGAAACCGGGACTTTGTTTATTGTTGGAAACCAGTTATTCGCTTAAGAAACATAACACAGTTACAAACATTGATGTATATAACCAATCCCAATAAAAGTAGGACAGCTGTAGAGAAGAAACCATAATGTTGTCAGTTTGTCAAAGTCTGCAAATGTTAAATATAAGTTCATCTCATATTAATGATTTAGGGTTACCATAATCTTTAAACATTTCATACTGCCGTAATAAACATCACACATGTATAGTAGCAGTTGCAGTGTTATAAACATTGGACTCACAAATCAGCTAGTAACATATGTCAACATTGGACTTTGACAAACTCAGTAAGAAAATCGTGTATAGTAGCAGTTGAAGTGCTATAAACATTGGACTCGTAAATCAGCTAGTAACATATGTCAACACAATCCTTCATGCTAGTAATTCTTGAGAAGTTAGAATTACAAGTTCAAGATCAACAACTTGATTTAGGTTAATTTCGAGGTTATCAAATGTCATAAACAATGTTGCTGGTATGCAGTTTCCAAGAAAGATGATATATCTAAACAAAATTGAATTATCTCTTGAGTGTGCGTCTTCTTGAAAGATATAATAGTCTTGTCTTGTTGGAGGTGTTGGTCTTCTCCGCTAAAACTGATGAAGGCAAGCACTATAATAGAAAAGCTTAGAGAAATAAGGATGGCCCACCAGAGGAGGAGGTTTGGAGAGAAGAATGGCACCAATGTGATGGAGAGAGGTACAAGAATAATAAGAAGGAAGGTCCAGTTAATAAGATAAATGTTAAAGTGCTTTTCTTGGTGATATGCACATGCGAACTTCCACATAAGGGAATATACATATAAGAACCCTCCAAAAATTACACATAAGAGTGTATAACTGAGATCCTCCCCCAAGGGAACAAATACAAGAGCCCCTAAAGAGAAAGGTAAAGCAATTTCGGAAATGCTGCCCGTGGTTTTCAGAAGGGTGTAATGGACGTCCTTGATCCAACTTGGCAACAACAAGTTTGCAAGAATCAAAATCCCCGATGCTAGCACAATCGTAGAGTGTATGTGTTACTAAGAAATTCGATAGACCATTTCTTAAGTGGTTTGATCTAACAAATTGTGGGTGTTAACAAGTTTGTGAAACGAACCGCGATTCAAACGAATTAAAATTGGAACTGTCATGAATTGATTGATTGAACTTAAAGCTTGTTTTTGGTTACTAGCGAACTTGAGGAGGATTAAAGGTTATTGAAAATATTTGATTAGATCACCATCTAATTCTTATTTATCAACATGTTAAGATGTTCATCACAATCATACCAAATCGGATCCCCAAACTAGTCTAATCAAGTGTAGTCTTTTAATCATTTGAATTTTCATTATAATCATTGCTTGCTTTTTAGGATTGTTAATCATGAATTTAAAAACTTCATCAAAACACGCTAATCCCCGTGAACGATCCCGGCTTACCGTATAATCTCTTGCTACTAACGGACGAGTACACTTGCTCGTATGTGTTACTAAGAAATTCGATAGACCAAGTTATAAATTTAAAACTTACCCGTATCGCACACATCTATATGTAACGTCACATTCAATGTAGCGTTACATTTATTTTGGTCAAACTATTTTTAACTGATTAATTTTGGTTAAACTATTATTTTGAGGCTAATTAATTTTGGTGTCAGTTATAAGGGATGGTTTCATAAGAGAATTATAATGCCACGTGTCAGCATGAGGTGAAGAGATATTTTTGGAAAAAATTAATTAGCAGGCTGAAAAAACTGTGTTTTATAGAAGAGTATTTCCAAATTTAGAACACGAGATTCAAACTGAACAATTAAACATTATATGTAACGTCACATTCAATGTAGCGTTACATTTATTTTGGTCAAACTATTTTTTTGACGCTAATTAATTTTGGTGTTGGTTTTAAGGGAGGGTTTCATAGGAGAATTAAAATGCCACGTGCATGAGGTAAGGAGATTTTTTTGGAAAAAATTAATTATGAAAAAATTGTGTCTTCTAGAAGAGTATATACAAGATAGATAGATATTGATATAGATATAGATTTCCGAATTTAGAACGCGAGATTCAAACTGAAAAATTAAACATTATATGTAACGTCGCATTCAATGTAGCATTACATTTATTTTGGTCAAACTATTTTTAGAACGCAAGATTCAAACTGAAAAAACATTTTGGGTCAATGGGTTATTTTAAGAAACTTAAATAAATGTCCTAACAAAGTTTCAATCATTTATAAATAATTTATTTACTTTGGTAACAAGTTTTAGTTATTAATTTTGTTTCTAAAACTTTTGAAAATTTTTAATTTAATCCTAATGTTTTAAAAACGCAAATAAAATATATCATACATTAAAAAGGTAAATAACATTTAAATAATATATAATTGATCATTAAATGACTGCATTTAATCTGTTCATGTAACCACTAATTTCTATACTTATAGAGACTAATTATGAAAGAAATTAATGGGCCCATTAATTTCCATTGACTATAGTTTGGGTAAATCCCTTATAAATAGGATCACAATTGCATTCAAAAAACATACAGAAACATAAACACTTTTGTATTGACCATTTCTTAAGTGGTTTGATCTAACAAGAAACATAATTTTGGGTGTTAACAAGTTTGTGAAATGAACCGCGAATCAAACGAATTAAAATTGGAACTGTCATGAATTGATTGATTGAACTTAAAGCTTGTTTTTGGTTACTAGCGAACTTGAGGAGGATTAAAGGTTATTGAAAATATTTGATTAGATCACCATCTAATTCTTATTTATCAACATGTTAAGATGTTCATTACAATCATAGCAAATCGGATTCCCAAACTAGTCTAATCAAGATTAGTCTTTTAATCATTTGAATTTTCATTATAATCATTGCTTGCTTTTTAGGATTGTTAATCATGAATTTAAAAACTTCA
>BQNB010042728.1:0-42218 GCA_026074375.1 Tanacetum coccineum | reverse complement strand
AAACACAAAACACACAAACAACAACCATCCAAATAGACAAATAAAACAATAAGAATAAGATAAATGGGACAAAATAAAACAAACACAATGCACCCAATTAACCAAAACATGCATAAGAAGCAAATGACACGTAGCAAGAGAACAAGCAGGATTATCCGCGCGTTGCTGCGGGGCGTTAATTTTTCGCGCGTTGTTGCGGGGCATTAATTTTTTTTTTTTTGTATTTTGTGTGGGTTTATTTTTTCGGTCTCATGTTTAATAGTTTGTTTTTTTATATGGGCTTATGTGTTGGGCCTCATGTTTAAAGGTTTTTTTTTTGCTATACGAGTTTTTTTAATATAATTTTATAGGATTTCGTGTGTCTTAAATGACAATCGCGCGTTACTGCAATGCAATTTTTTTTCGGTCTCATGTTTAATAGTGCGGGTTTATTTTTTCGGTATCATGTTTAATAATTTTTTTTTCCTTATATGAGTTTATGTCCCGCGCATTGTTGCGGGGCGTTGTTTTTATTTTTATTTTTTCGAATTTTTTTTCGGTCTCATTTTAATAGAATTCGAAGAGCTTTTCGCGTGTGTTTTTTTATATTACCTACTTGTATGTTGCACGTTATTATACTCGCGCCACAAATGTTGAATAAGTAAAAAAAAATCCAAATGAGCCGGTCCAAACATAAAGCTCAAATTGAGAGCTCAAAAAAAAACCTTAAGTCCATGCCACAAAAAGACAAAATAAGAATCTCATAATTAGTATATTGTCTAATTTTTGTTTGGCTCATTGGTTCGTCTTGGTTCGCGGTATTGGAATATGGCTAGGTTTTAATTAGTATTTGAATCATTATGGGTATTTAGTATTGGCATTTGTATTGCATTGGCATTGGAAATAATATTGGCATCGGTATTGGCATTGGTATTCGCATTGATATTGGCAACGGCATTGGCATTGGCATTGGCATTGGCATTGGCATTGGCATTGGCATTGGCATTGGCATTGGCATTGGCATTGGCATCGGCATCGGCATCGGCATTAACATCGGCATCGGCATCGGCATCGGCTGCGGCATTGGCATCGGCATCGGCATTGGCATCTGCATTGGCATTGGCATCGGCATTGGTATTAGCATTGGTATTGTTTTTTTTTTGGTTTTTTGTTCGGATTGCATCGGATTGAGAATTCGTCTAGCATTGAGTCTGCACTCTTGGACGACCCACTTGTTTAGGCCCGTTTTGTTTCTAGGGTTTCATCTTTATTTTGTTCTATAAATACTCGTGTATTCTCTTTAGTTAATGATCAATTCAATAAACCTTTGTATTGTATCTTTAGTTTCTACAGTCATAACTACGGTCGTTTGATGATCGGTTTGTTAAAAGGAGTGAATGTTGAGATGACGGTCGTAGGTACGGTGACTATTACCTCAAGCCTTATAGTTGGAAGGCAAAGTAGTATTTGCAACAAAGATAAACAATTAAACACTTGACCGTTATATCATCATTACTAATAAATTGGTTGCGTATCGTAAATTAAATGAGACATACACATATGGAACCACTATCATTGTGATAGTTTTCTTTACTAAATAGTGGTGATGTAAAAAGTTAAAAAGTAGCATTCGGATCATACTTTTCACATGAAAGCATCTTGTACAGATTAATGATGGTGTTATAAAACTCCTTTTTTAGAGAAGGCTAGGGTCCTTTGCATTGAGCTTTTTGTGTTTATGATCATGCCATGAGCATGATAGTATCTCGTGTTTTTATCTTGTCATGTGCACATATTCGGCCTACATTCATTGCTTTTCCATTTTTAAGTGTTTCATCTTTTGAGATTCTTTCCTTATATATCTTTATGCATATATGGTGCACTTTTATATACATATAAAGCAACATGTTGTTTATGTTTTTGAAAGAAAAACACTTTTCTAGTGAGGTGAGGGACTTAGGTCATCGGAAATTACGTACGACGTTGTTTATATGCAAGAACTCCTAGCCGTGACACATCGCCATTAATTACAATAGATAATAATTGCGTTTGACGTTTTCTTTAATCTTTGTTTTTATTGTCGAAATATGGTAAATTATGCTTATCGAGGCAATTAAGGACGAGAAATATATAGCAATAGTAGTTATCTAATTCCTTCGCAATTCGAAGAAAATCAGGAGCTCATGGAATTTGTCTTTCCCGGTTACATTCTCCTCTTTCACGACTAATTAAGTTTATTGCTTAAGGAAATGTTAGTGTAAATGGCAGCTCCCGCATCTCTAAGGTGGTCCATGGCGTCTTTTTAACCGCCATCTGGTCCATTTGGAATTGGAGAAATAGGATGGTCAATGCCCAACCGGATGAGACTCTGAAGATCAAGCGAAAAGACATATTCCCGACTATTCAAAGACTCTCAGTGACTTGGATCTCTGCTCGTTTGACGCATATGTCTGCCAACTGGAATAGTTGGGTTGCTAAGTCGTTCGGCCAGTTTAGTTCGCCTAGTTTTTGTCGCTTTCAGCTTGGTTTGTTGTATCTTGGTTCTTTTAGTTTGTACATTCTTTCGCCCATGTTTATAAAATTTCTTAGCCATTCAAGGAAAAGAAAAAAAGAGTTAGCTCATTTGTCTATTAGATGAGTCTTTTTTTCCCGCTTGTGTGTGCATGATATCTAACTCTATAGCTTATTCTAATTTTACAAACACAATTTAGACACATTACACCGGTGTTAATAGTGACCGGGGTCATCACCCTCAATTAAGCGTCACATCAGTTTTTTTTACTCAACCAACATCATCACCAAAATAGTGTAATAACATAACCAACATCCCACTCAGATATACCCCAATTATACGCAAATACACCTTATAAAACACTCACACGCACAAAATGAAAGAAAATATAAGGCGTTATCTGGGCGACCGATTTGTGCACAAAACAAAATAAAGAAGCATTATGTGAGATGAGTGTAATAATAAAGGACGCGTTTTGATAGTCTTCAACGCGTTGCTTAAAAATTGCATACATCTTAGGGTTTTGTCTAATTAAATTTATTAACCCTAATTAGGGTTTATGGACACAAGATCATCAAATAAAAAATTAAGACAACATCAAAACCTAGCAATTTTTAACGTTCTTGATAACAATTATGTAATTTTATAGATCTATATGACCGGCTCTTGACGCCACTGTTGTAATTAGTAGACATTAAGATCATATTAACTATTAATAAATACGAGTACGCAGCGGAATATAGACACGTATGATCTTCATATACTCATATAAATCAACATAACAAGAAAGTAAAAGAAAACGTGTACCTTTTAGCAATTCTTCAATCAAGAAACAATAAAGATCAAAGTATGATCTCTCTACGGATTTGTACACAATACGTTCTTAGCAATAGAGTATGCTAGTACTAATAGTATTAAACAATCGTCTTTGGAAAACCTTGAATCAAATCAACACAAGAAACTATGTTTCTTGTTTCCTTGCCGTCGAACAAAACAAAACCGAACACCCTTATAAATGGTTTCGGTCGATCAAGCACAAAGAGAAAGAAAGAGAGATTTAGGGTAAGCCAACTAATGAATCTCTAATCTCTATTTATAGCCTTTTTCAATACTTGGTTAACAAGCAAAAACCCACCTCCTTTGGGTTGGGTTATTCGGCCGACTAGAGCAAAGGGAAGAAGCATAGCCCACTTTCTTTTTTTTCGATTTTCCTTTAAAGTCCTTATTGTTTAACATTTAATTAATTATATCTCAATATATTTAATTAACTATTACCAACGAATTACATGTGCATCTCCAAAGGCTCAAACCGAGACCGGGCATATATTATTTATATGTACATTCCTTCAGCTTCTGCTTTTATTACCACTAGTCTAAAAATTGATTTGTATTTATTGAGATCTGAGCAAGCATTTTTCCTTGACTACGTATTAGGGTGGTAATTGGTTGCTTGGTCGAGAAGCTGTCCTTGGCAAGGAAGGAAATGTTTTCCACAGCATCCGTCGTAAACTTTGGTCACATAAACCATTGATATAGATATGTAAGTAAAGGAAAAAAGTTAAAAGGCAACAAAATTTTTATATGAAATAGTGATGTGTCCTAAGGTCAATTATTATAAAAATAAATGGAAAAAGTAAAAGAATGAGGAAGGCACGTGTAAAGTGAGGTGTTGGTAACTTTGATTTTGCTTCGGATCTGCAGCAACGGTTTTTTACTTCCAACGCTAACAACAAAAAGGCTTATGATATATGTACCCCTAAATTACCATTTGTACCCCTTGGGTTTTTTCCGGTTTTTTTTTAGTATTTTTATAATTTTATATATGTTATAAAACTGTGACACGGAAAAAACGGAACGAAAAATATAAAGTTTAACATGTCAAAAGTATGAAACTGTCAAAAATTACGGAACAAAAACTGATAAAAAACTGCGTTGCACTGTAAAAAAGAGGGTACAAAAGAAATCTTTTATACCTTATTGGCACTATTCATGGGCCGGGGGATACCAATAGGGGTACCCCAATAAAAATGACAGACTCGAGAACCTTGAAAAAACAAAACAAAAGAATGTTGCTTACTACCCTACTCTTGTCGGAGTACTTTTTTTTTTATAATTTTTGTGATATGAAATTTCAACATTTAGTAACACACCACACCTATGGCTGAGGAACGACTTTCTAGTGATACGGTCAACTTTAAACCTATATACGGTCACTCATGTGTTTTTTTGCCGTCATATTTAGAGATTCAATTATCAAAGGCCTCAATTAACCGATAAATGTTAAATAAGAAAGGTTTTTGGGCTATTTTGTTTCTTCTTTTCATTTTTCAACCCTATGTGTTGTAGAAGTTTAAGCCCAAATATATTAAGTATACAAAAGTCTCATTTTTGCATGAAAAATAAGTAAAGGTTAAATTAAGCCATGTGATAAGAACCATTAAACCATTTACATTGATGAATCGAAGCTTATTTTTTCACAGACACAAACATACTTTCACTATTTGGCTTTCTCTCATGTACTCAAACATCATTCTTTAATCAAAAGTTGCTTTTAAATGTGCTTTAGTTTCCGCTAAAGAAATTGGTAAAGAAAAACAAATGTAGAACGAAAATTTAAAAGGAAAACGAGCTATTTGAAGAAATATAAAATATGATGAAGATGTTGGCAATGAAGTTATAAAAACCGATGAAGTGACTTTTAGAACCTATTATTTCTTATACATTGTAGATCAAGTTATTTCATCACTAGAAAGTAAAGTTGACCAATTTAGGTAGTAAGAAGATATCTTTAGTTTATTAATTATCATTGAATGTTTAAAATCTTTAGATGATAAGAAATTAAAAAAGTGGTCGTTTGAACTTTAAAAGTTCTTTAAGTCATATCATAACAATTCTTTGGACAATAAGGGTGTATATTTATTTTAAAACTAAGTGTTTTGAGAGAGATAATTCATGTGAAAAATGTTACACTGGTTGATAAACTTAATCAAATTATACATATAAGCTATTTCCGTAATACTTATATGGCGTTAGAATAATATTAACCAATTCGGTAACACTTTCTTTTTCTTCACAAGAAAGAATTATATCAAAACTAAGGTTAATTAAAAGTTATCTAAGATCAAAGATTAGATTTATTTCCTCGTGTATTTAATTGATTTCGAGAAACTAATCAAAGATATCACATAAAAACTTTGGAAAAATAAAGTTTATATAAACGATTTTCGGCAAATAACTTTGATAAAAAAGCCCCGTTTTAAGACCTCGCTTTAGGCCTTCGAGAATGTTGACCCACCCCTGGTCAAATCTGAACTGAATTGATCAAACCGACTCGAACCGAAAACCGCTTTTGAGGAAAATGTAAATCGAGAACCGAACTGAATTTAACTTACCAAAACCGAAACTGAAACCGAAGTTAACCTACCAAAATCGATTTAGATTGTTTATTGTATTTTTCTCGATTTTGACCCGAACTGAACCTAACCGAGCAAAACCGAAACCGAACGATAATTATATAAAACCGAAAACCGAAAAAAATAACGTCGGTTCGGTTTAGCCCTGTTCGGCTCGGTTTATCGGTTCGACACCACACACACAACTTAGCCGTCCTTATTATGCAACCCCCACCACCACCATGTTATCAACCGAGTTTTTGCTCAACTTGGTTGTCTGTACTACCAAGTTGTGAAAGAAAAAAAACATTTGTGCTTAAGTGATATATATCCGAGTTGTGAAGTTAGTGATCTTATTACAATTGTTTTGTGGTGATGTTATTATTTGAAGATAGATATGGCCCAAGCCTGTTTGTGGGCTTAAGTCCATAAGATTTATCTAGAGTTTGTAGTTTATATAATGTGATAAAAGTAATGTATGACGGATGTGCAATTTCAATGCTCAACAGTTAGTAGTGGAATAAAATGTTGATGTGCCCCCAGTCTAATATCATATGTAATAAGAAAGTAGCACGCGTCTTCCTTTCCTATCTGGCAAATTAGACGCGTCTTCCTTTGTTAAGGCGACCTATGTCACACATGTCTTGGGCAAAAAAAAACGAAGACTCGGTCGTGCAGACGACTGAGTTGTGGGAGGTTTGTTGTGTGTGTGTTTATTAAATGGTTTTTGTGAAGTATACATGTGTTTGAGTGGATATATTTTAGTGGTAAAGTTAGTTGTTTTATTACAGTAAGCTGGTTGTGATGTTGATTGTAAAAAAAACACTTGATGTGATGATAATGAAATTGATTGTGGGTGTTCTTATTACATCCGGCCTAAAACTCACACTCAAACACATTTGTTATGCAACACGATTCTAACATCTAAAGCTAGATGATATCTTTGTGTTCAAACATTCTTTGGCTTAACTAAATGTAGTGAGCAGGTTACTAGACATTAAAGCTTACTTTACTTTCTGTGCTACTTAAAACTCTTGGACATTTTTCCCATCCCAATGAACATCAAATTCTACAATAATTCCTCTTTTCCAAATTATTATCTAGTTCAAATTCCAATAGACACTAAAGACGTAAAATTCATAATCATGCAGTTAATCACAAACTAATGCAAATTTTATATCGGGTTAAAAGATCTCACTATCTTGTAGATTATCTTATTTATAACATGCCCAAAAGATATCATCATGTCTAAAGGATAAGATCTGATTCAATTGGGTTTTTCGGCTAAAACCGGCTCACGATTCAACCGTCCGTGTCAACCGGGTTTTAAAACACTAAGAACAACATGAAGTATAATATGGTTATGCTTTGCTTGTTAAAGAACCCATCAAAATCCATCTAAGAACAACAAAATGAAATTAGATAATTAAACAAATTAAAAAACTAAAATGATATCTTTGTGCTGATTGCTAAAACATTCTTTGGCTTTAAATTAAATGAAGTGAACGGATTACTAGAAGTAATCAAAGTTTGCTTTACTTTCTGTGTTGCATGAAATTTTGGCCTTTTTCCCCATCCCAATGGGATTTCACATCAAATCTTACAAATATTCCTCTTTTCCAAATTATATTTCTTGTGATTACCTCCACCCGTACCCAAACTAAGAAACCCTTTTTGAAGAAACCCTTTTCTTATAGCTTCATTAGGACGCTCTTCTGAATTAATCCTCGTAGGTTTCTATTTTGGTTGCCAGATATAAAGCTAATGCCGTGAGACGTTATTGGGAAGGCATGTAGCTCGTGTTTGTTATATTGTTCAGCTGGGTGTACATGGTAGAAGTTTTAAACTCTAATTTTAGGGTTTGAGTATGGTCTGTTACAAGGCTGCAAAGATTCTTTGTTTTTTATTTTTTTTTTTTGTTTGTATGGAGACCTAAGGTTTTTTTTTTTTTTTTTTTTTTTTTTTTTTACCTTCAAATGCTGCCTGATTTAGTGTTTAATCAATACATGGATGCTAGCCTATGTTTGGAGCATCTTGGTATAGGGAGTTAGCTATATAGCTATTTTGGAAGTATACTATTTTTTCTTCTAAATATGGATTACATGAGCGTTTTGGTGTTTTTTATTGCGTTATAAGGGTCATGAGTGTTCATTATGTTATCCACATAAATCGTTGAATACCCCCCACCCACCCCACCACCCAACCTTCTAATTTAAAACCTAATAGGAAAGTATGTTCTACTTTCTTTTTTAGTTAGTCATAATAGTTGGCTGTCTTTCTTATGGTAGGGCGGTAGTTAGTAGCACTTAGTGCTTGTGTGTGTCCCATTTATGTAGACTGAGCTAAGAGGACTGTACCACATTATCTTTTTGTACTTCAAACATTTTTTTGGTGTATACAATTTACCTAGGGAAACCTTTTACCAATATATTCCCTTTTTGCATTACTTATATTAATCAACAATAAATCACGAATTAACCCTAATCAATTGAGCCCTAACATTCAACAATATGCGGAACAGGAAATCCACACATACACACAGTCAAACCCTAATGGATTAGGGTTTATACACACAATAATAGAACTAATCAACCTCTCATAAACATAGAAAATAATGATTTATGGTAAATAAATGCGCAGTAGAGACAATAAAGATCAAGTGAAACCCTAAAAAGATAAAGTAATCAAACCCTAGTTAAAAACCTAAATCTATTACTGAAATCATTAGCCAAGTCAATAATGGATTAAGAGTTTAGAGATAGGATCGATCGAGACATATTAGTGGTTTCAAGGTATCCTATTCTCTAAAATTATCATAGGAATGTTGGGGGGAGGGGGTTGGTAGTTTTTAATTAAAAGGCATGTTTCTTTAGATATCTTCAATTTATGGTATAGTATGAGTAAGTGGAGATATACCTTGCCATGATCTTTTCTTTCTAAGTTGTGAAATAAATTAAAGAAAAGAGGCTAGCAAGGGCTATATACAAAAAGCCTAAGTACAATTAAGTCTATATGAGTCTCATACTAGAGGATTATCAATCCAAACATCTTAGTTTACAGACAAGTTTATTGATTCAACCGTAATCCAATTAAGTTAGTGTTGAATCTCCTTGTAAAACTTAACTGCTAGATTAGGTCCTAAAACCATTTTTATCTGTAACACCTTGAATTTGCTTACTTTTCATATAACCGATGCCTGATGTGAACAAGGCTGCTTCAAAGCATCTGAACTGAGAGGCTTGGTAACTCTTTATTTTTGGGCCTTAAGTCGAACGAGAGCATTATGTTTAATTGCGCTCCCAATCCTTATGTGGTGAAAAATAAATACCCGCTACTAAAGACTTTATTGCATATTTCATTTGGGACCAGTACAAGTAACCATAAAATGCCCCATATTTAGTTCAGAGTCGCAAACTGAGATATAAATTTTATGCAAAGCGAATGGTGCCCTCTCTTCCACACCATTATATTAATGTTCTTGGCTCCATCTATGAAGTGGTCAGATGAATCAAAATATTTGCTTTCAATTCGAGATCAGAAAGATTTAACTATGAAATTACCTGACTTTACAAGAAACCGCCTCTATTGATCTGGAGGAAAGGTAAATCAGACATTCCTCATTCTTGAACCACTTCATTGTGATGATCAAACCCAGTTATTCTTAGCCTGCTTCGTTAAACCCCGTCTCTGTTTCTATTTCCAAGATTTTGAGAATCACCTACCGAAAGAGCATTTGTTGGAATATATGGTAGTTGGCTTATTAGCAATAAGCAACTAGAAATGTGTGAGCTATTAGGTGCACACACGTTTTAACATTTAGAGTACGTTTAAAATTTACGAAATGCTTTTAAAAGTAAACCGTTTTGGACATATGAGACTAAGACAAACCTTTTGGATACATTTTGCCTATTTTAAAACTTTTGTTTTTTAATGTCTAATTGTGGCCGACCCCCAAATGGAGGGTTCTGAGTTGCGCTGTATACTTTGGTATGCAATTATAACAGTTGTAGTGTTTGTCCATGTTATCTGTACCTAGGTGTGAGGAAGAGTTGTAGAGATAAGGAAGAATTAAAAGAGTTGTGATAAGTATAGAAGTGTTCTTGTAAGACTTATCATCATTAGGGTTTGAGGGGTATATAAACCCCTCACCCCCATCTCATTTGATTCGTCTTATTCATAAACAAATACATACGACATAATCCCCAAAAGGTAAATTGTTTTCCTTGGTCAACATATTCGGCAGAATACATATTCATAAAGAAAAGAAACCATACCACATGCATGTTTTCCATTTTACATGCTGGTTATTCGCCTGAATGTAAAATTATTTAGATGCGACATGTTTATAAGAACATACATGATGTATGTTAACATGTATACTATGTATGATATAAATATTCATGCAAATAGTTTTATTTCTTTATTGATTTGACGATCGGTGTTAATCCCATGGTGGTAGTTATGTTGTCTTTTGGTTTTGTTTGATCCAAACGTATACCACTTGGTATTTGGATCGGATATAAAACAAATATTAAACACTAGTTGTTTGGTGATCGTAAAGCAATGACTAGCATCGTGACGTACTTGCTTGAAAGTGTTTGTCTGTGAAGCACTGTAGTAGAAGGTGACAATTTAGTCACTAGTTTCATAACATTTGTTGTTGACTTCGAGGGTCAGTATTCTATTTACTTTTCATGGTCCTTCTTTGTTTATTTATTGTGTGTTAATTACATGAACCAAACTAGATTCATATCTGCTGCGTACTCGTAGTGATAATTGGGTAACTGATTATCAAATCTTAACAGTGGCATCATGAGCCAACTCGTTTTGTGTATTATGGTTACACACATCTATTATTCAACATGATTAGGGGTCGCATGAAAATGGTTTATTTATTGTTTTGTTTGAAAATTATGGCAATTATATGCAATACTTGCCATAAATAATGAATAAACACCTAGATTCAACACAAATGAAACTTGATAAAAGGAAGAATAGATTAAAATTAAATGTTAATTAAGCTGATATGTTACTCTATTTTTGTTTTATTTCGGCTGTAAGACTCACGCAATCATGTTATATGATGGATGTGGCGATCTAGGTACTTTAGCAGAAAACCTAGTGAGAGTCTTATGGTTCCTCCCAAATGAGGAAGATCTTTTGTGAACTCGACGGTTTCATGGCATTATGTGATTTACTGCTTTGAATATAAGAGTTTGTCTTCAATTTTAATCTAATTTTATGTATGTTTTATTTGCTTATATGTGATATGCCATGTGTCTAGTCAATATTTGCAAAATAGACTTTATGAAACTCTTAAAACAGACCTATACTATAGTGAAAACTTGGATTATTGTACTTGTTTTCTAATATACAAACATTATTATACTCCTTGTGACATATATGTGTTTTTTTACGAAACGGGGTTTTGGATAAATTATTATGGACATTTTAACTATAAAGTGCTGATTGCTTGTGAAAAGCTTTTAGTTTTTATGTGCGCAATATGGGGTTGAATTGATCTTTAATCTTTCTCGCCCCACTACATGCTTCGTCATATGGGGAATTATCAGAAATTACTTGTGACACCTACTTCGGATCATGTAGAGTACATTATACGGGTTTGATCAATTTGTAATACCACCATATGGTAACGATAAAACAATATGTTAAAAAAGAGGTTTCTTAACATACCATAGCATTATTAGTCAATTAGAAGTACGGCTCACCCATTGTTGGGCAAACTACAAGAGAAGTTTAAGGCGGGTGGAAGTTAGGTTCCCCAAAAGAAGTCAGGTTTTTAATAAGCTTCGCGCTGACCTGTTTCTTCGCTTCTTTGTGTGTCCAAAATGGAGCTACCGAGAACATTTGACAAATTGATGGTCTATTCTAAAAAGGGTTGTTGTTTGTTGTGTTGGGGGTATACAAATTGGGCATTATACCAACCCCTCCTTCCTAAATTCCTTTTTCTTTAACTTTGTGCTATAAGTTGTTTTGCATGTTTTTGTACACGTTTCTAGTCACCATATTTTGTAAAATTTATGTGTATACCTCTATGTGAAATTTTGTAGTCTATGCTAGCCAAATGAAGAACACGTGTATTTGGATTGACTTCTCTGGTCAGACCTCAAGGCCTTTCCAACCCATGGCGAATTTTTTCCCGTGGTTAAGTACCTTATTTCAATTTCGCTCGTTCTTTTTGGTCGACTTATATCGAGTTCTGTGTCAGACCTCGGGACCGCGGGCATATAATGATGAGACAAAACATGTACATGACCTTACTATCTGAGTTACTAAAGTCATGTGTCTCATAAAACTAAGAGTTGCATTAACAATGCAATTAACGCTCGTCGCTTACCTTTGCCCTATCTTGTTTTCTCGCTGGGTAGAATCTTGGTTATTAAATGGTGAGGTTGTTCAAGTTGGATCTTAGTCTTATTAGTAATTAATTGGGTAGTTAATTCTATTAAGAATTTAATTATTGAAAATACTAAATTAAAATTTTTATGTTCTAATTAAATTGTGTTATTGCAACATAATTCGTAAACGTGAGTTTGTTTTTCTTAAAAGACAAACATAGTCTCTTTTTTGGCAAAAAGAATGAGACTTACTCCTATCTCTTCTCATTGGTTGACAAGAATAAGATAGGATTATAATTGAAGTTTTTCCTCAATTATACTTAAACAATGTTTATGTCGTTTTTCCGGTTTTCATATATTTGAAGATAAATATTTGTGTAAACTAGAAAAACCTTGTGTCTATAGCTACAAAATAATGGACATTAGCTTGCACTTTCACGAGGTATGAGTTTAGCGCAATGAGTAAGAAAATTTGCCAGCAGGTCTTTCTAGTAAACTTTCTTCGGACTCGTTTCATTATTATAGTGCTAAACACCCTTGTGGTTAGACAGACAGA
The DNA here is from genome assembly GCA_026074375.1 of Tanacetum coccineum. Classification (NCBI taxonomy): domain Eukaryota; kingdom Viridiplantae; phylum Streptophyta; class Magnoliopsida; order Asterales; family Asteraceae; genus Tanacetum; species Tanacetum coccineum. Next base: position 29,420 of record BQNB010042728.1, on the reverse strand, counting down.
TTAATGAGGAAATGCATGCTAAATATTCAAGTTAATGAATACCCCATCCCAATGGGATTTCACATCAAATCTTACAAATATTCCTCTTTTCCAAATTATATCTATTTAATTCAAATCCCAGTGGACAAGTAACGTTGGAACTTGAAATCATGAAAGTTTAAGACTGATAGTAACGGTGATCCTTCGAGTGATCGTTGTCTCAATGTCATCTCAGCTTCTTTTTTTAAAACCAAACATATGACTAAATGTTCGTAGTAAAACGACTTTCGTTACAACTAAAACCATACCTCACAAAAATAAATAAATAAAAAAACTCACACACAAGCATACCCAATTGTTTCGGTCGGGTAGACGAGCAAAGAAATGAATTTTGCAAGGGTGACCGACCGTTCATTCGGTATCCGTACGGGAGGGGGACGCAATCGACCCTAAGAGGCCGACGGAATGAACGGTCGCCATTACCTTTATACAAAAGTAATACATATGTTTGAAACAAAGAAGTGTTTGCATGCATGAAATAAGTTAAATGTTTATTTTTCACTTTCAATAGGATGATGGTAAATGGAAATTAGGGTTTGGAAGGTATTTATAATAGGATGATGGTGAAAGATGTTGGGCTTAGATGGGCTGGTTATATATTTTGGGCTAGCTTTGTTGACTCGTTTTTATCTAGCCCAAATGGAAGTGAAAACTAAAACTCAATTTAATAATGTTGTCTCGTACACAAGTGGGAGAAATCTTAAGTGTGCGCAAGGAACAACATATAACAATATGATTATTGGTTTCTCTTGACCGCAAGGTAAGAAAGTTAATAAATCTACTAGGACTTAAACACACCTGATGTTTGTTGCCCTATTACATTTAACTGTCAATATATAATATATAGCTACTTCAACTCATTGACTATATGTTTTAGTCAAAATAATTATGGTTAACTATATAATCATAATTATGAAGTATGAAATTAACTTGAAATTACTATTGAACTCAAGAGTTTGCGTTCATAAGTACTTTAGTTTGTATAATTATGTTTGCTTGTTAAGACATAATTATAAAGTCCTTGAATTAATCAGTGACTTATAACATAAAGTAAGTAGTTAAATTGTTATGTCTTCTTGTTAACACATAAACATGATGTCCTTGAATTATTCAAAGACTTGTAACGTATACTTGACATATTCTGTTTTCCTGAAACACATGAACATAGAGTTATTGTACTATTCAAAGATATATACGTTATAGCATGCATTTGGTTTTATATACTTTGTATTCAATTTGGCTCGACCCAATTGGTAAGTATGTGATCCAAAGAGAATTAAGTTATCTAGGAAATTCTGATAGAGTCTCACAATTCCAATACTCATAGAACACCACATTATTATGGCATGTCTAATGTGTTGAAACAAACTATATTCATATTGTTTGATTTCTGATAACTTAAATTACTCTACCTCCAAAATCTATCAAGGTTAGAAATTTGCGTGTATCATGGATACAGTCAATATAGTTCCAACCTAAAAGGTATTCAAGACATTATCTATTTATGGATTGGGATGAATCCCATTATGTCTTGATTAAAGTTTTAAAATGTGTTAATATCTTATGAAACATATTATTAACAAGCTAGAGATGAGAACTGTAAAATGTATTTTTTTTGTCCCATTTAAGAACAATTTATTGTTGCTTAAAAACTTGGTGCGTAATCAAAAGAGTTATGAGTCTATATTTGGAATATGGCAATTAAGTTTATAACTCTTTCCTTTATGATTACCTTTTGCGAGGACGGTGTGTAATCAAAAGGTTACGAGTTTAAAATAATATTTATAAAGTATACAAGATAAAAGAATTCAAGTGTGGATTAGATCATGCATCTAGGAATTGAGATCTTAAGTTTAATTACAATATGATTTTTGATTAAATTAAGATGACTACTGAGTATACCTGACATCAAGTGGGAGCACTATGTTTATTTCTTTAAAATTCATATGTTGTGTAACATATCGAAGGTACTATTCCATCTAAGCTAGATGTTAATCCTTGAGATTGGAATGAAACTTCACTTGGGAATTTTAGGAAATAAAACAAACGACCTTGGAAAAAATGTTTAATGAAATAAACATATGCGGAAATTAAGTCCAACATAATCCAATACATCATTGAAGCAAGTCTTAAATGATATATTTCACTTGGAATAATTTAATACATGGATGGAAACCTTGTGTTTTTAACTAAGGATTCATCATGTATATATTATATTGTGTATGTGACTGGTTGTTACTTTTGCACAAGAGCAAGATGAGCTAACAACAACATTATCTAATTGAGAGTGATTTAGATAACTGTTAACAACAGTATCTAATTGAGAGTGATTTAGATGACTGTTAAAAAATGTTTACGAATATATAAGGCATAATATTGTTTGTGCACACATGATGCTAGAGAATAACTAGATATGCTCAGCTAAGGGCATTGTTGCAATACACATTAAAGAACGAAGATACTTTACATTTTAAGAAACTGTAAAGATGACTGTCTGAGATAAGTATGTTGGTGACTTCAAATACCTGATAAAAGAACTGTCACATTTTCATACTATGATACTTGCAATAGTATGCAAATATACATACGATACTCATCATATCATTTAAATCCTTCACAAATTTGTGAATTTGAAACAAGTATTCGAAAAGTTTACTCAGATGACTATTTAGCTTACTTGTATAGAAAGAGTTGAGAATGTTGGATACATGGACTTCAACTTTGTTAATTAGTTTCAGTGCTTATTTGTTTTAGTATTTGATCATTAGGATTGTATAAACCAATTTAGATTTTCTGATGAATAAAATTACTTGGGATTTGTTATTCATTCATATAATAATTGTTATCCTATATTTGCATGTTTAATCCTTGAATAATTTTATCATTCTAAATATGTTCATTGTCTGTTAACAATATGGGAATATTGTTATGTAAGGCAAATGTGAGCGTTGGTTATATTCTTTGAATATACGGATTGTTCCCGCCAAACTCATATGTATTCACACGGGTTGCATATTGGATACCCCAACCTTCGAATATTTACTTTTGGATCCTTAGTCATGAGTAAGACATCGAAAATGGTTAAATAAGTCATCCTTAGACTTGTGATACAAACAAGTTCTGTATGTGTGGATATCACTTTGTGATTATAGGATTATAGCCAAATGCTGTCCTGTAATATGGTAGTTATAAATGCGATTATTCAGAGTGAATGTGAAGCAACATCCACAACACTTGTAGTCAACAAAGAATTTGTTCCTCCACTTGATATGTGCAGAATGATACCATGGCGCCTCTCCAAAATTAATCAGATGATTGTGTGGCCGCACCCAAAGTGTAATTCAAGATGATTCTTGATTACATTTGGTACATCTGAATTAACTTCTATAACGAAAAACTAAATGGTTAAACTATATGGAATGAGTTAGGATCCATATCCATGGTTTAACGGTATCTGAACAAAGGGATGATAAAAGCAAGTAATAAATAACCATTAATAAGCTGAGATTGTTCTTGAAACTATTATCTCAAGTATTTATAATTTAAAGGTAATTGTGTGTGTTGCTAGACGTTGTCAATTATCAGTATATCTGTAGCCTGCTACCCCGACTCCCAAGTGGGAGCTGTTGGAACATGTTAGTCGGTTTCATAAGTTATACGTTAGAAATACGTGAGCCTATTAGGGGCACACGCGTTAAGACACGAAGAGTACGTTTATTATGTAATTAATATATATATACTTGTTATATATTTATTAATTATATAATATGTGTCACAAAATATATTTAACGGTAATTAGTTTAACCGTTAGACGTTATAAACTAATTAATACATGTTAAATAAAAGCAGAAGGGTCAAAATGTCGGTTTTGAAAAGTGTGAGATTGCTAGACAATAATTTAGAGTTAGGGAACACATTATGTTTTTAGGGTTTGTGTACTTAGAAATCAACCCCTTAGGGTGCTCTTGTTTGGAAAGTCCCCAAGAAAAAAAAACGTCACATGTTCAAACTATTCAATAAAACCTTCGACACAATATTCTGTTTTCTCCATGTTGGCAAATCAGAATATAAAACCATGACATGCATGCTTATGCTTTTCATATATATACATGACATGCATGTATGCTTGCAATATTTAAATTGCATCAAATGACGCTTATGTTTCACTTGTATGTAGTAATATTTATATTTAATTGCATAACAGTGATCTTTTTTCTTTTCTCTTTTGATAATCAAGTTCGAACGTATCCCATTAGGGATTCGAATTGATTTTCAAGTCTACATCAAGAACACTTGTTTGTTTGATTGATTACGTGAAGTTACGACTAGCATTGTTGCGTACTTGTTCGACGTGTTGTGTGAGCAACCGTAGAGGTGTTTGTTTTAGACGCTTTAGTATTCAAGAATAATCGCTAAAAGGTACGTTTTCCTTATTTAATATGTGTTAACCTACTTGTCATAACTAGATCAATCCGCTGCGCACTCGTGGCTAAATTGGTTAGCTAGATTATAAATCCCAACAAGTAATGCATCCAGTTCTGGCGAGGAGTGGTCTTTTGCATAAAGCGTTTTACATTACTACTGTGATAGTACAAAAGGGTGAAGTGCAAGCGCACATATCGTACTTGAGTAAGGTTACAGTTACCTTCTTAATTCCAAATAGTGTAGACACAAAGATTAGAACGGATAAATACAATATCACTCGTCGTGCTTAAACTTTTATATGATTTCAGTCTTCCCTAAGAAATACGTCCCTTTAGAGAACGTTGTAGCCGTGAACATAAATTACAGAAGATTGAGGAGAAGAAACCTTTTGAGGCACTTCTTGTCCTGCCTATACGAATGCATATAAATAAGAGTGGAAAGATTGGGCGGCTCAATCATGTCAGGTTGGGTATGGCGTTCGAAAGATCAGGTTAATCCATTAACTCTTTTCAAAAAAATAAACTTATTTCAAGATCAATTTATTATTACTCAAAATAGAATTTTAAGCATATAAAGGAGTATTAAACTACTTACAATGGGAAAGTTATGGATAAACGTATCGAATTTTTAGCTGTTATATCAAAAAAAAATTAGAGTAAATATAATAGTAGCTTATCAAACAACAAACATGTTAATGGGTCAAAACAACCCACTCGACCCAACTTGACGCATAATATCTTAAACACTTGAATGAATTTAGCCCATTTGGATAAAACCACAAATTGACCCAGTTTTTTCCACTTGAGCCTTATTTGGTGCGTTCTGATATAATCAGTAATAAATGTTTATAACTTGTATACAAATAGATTTAAGATAGAATGCATACACGATTCTGGTACGTATCAGACACATATGATATATCATCCATTTTCTTTGCCCCAGGTCGAAGACTCTTCTATATCATCACTACATATCCAAAAAGACACAACACAAACGTTAGTAATCATACCAAGGTACTCAGTTACTATATACAAACATAATATTTGTGAATTCAAACCTTGTTCGTTCCTTTCTTCAGTCAATGGGTATCCACACTCCTTCATAATAGTTGCAGTGATAACACGTTCACGTTAAAAGAGCCACAAAGATTATTGAATTTAATGCAATAATTTGGTACTTACTCTCTTAATGGTGGCCTGCAGATAGAGAGTAATAAAGTTTACACGATAACAAACATTTACATTTGTTGTTTTAGTAAAGGCTATATACTTCACTCTTCTACCGGCGGTCCCATATATATATGGGGGCCGCCAAGTATATCAGGGGGCCGCCTGGTTTATGGGACCGCCTCCAGAAGAGGTTTTCGGACTAGATCTTTTGTATCAAATCACCAATCAAGTTTGACGTAATATGAGAAGTGTCGATAAAGGATTTACAATAACTATCACATATTCTACCAATATATCCACACTCACAATGTTTAATATAAAGAGCTACATAATCATATCTAACACAACATACACAACGATTCACACAATGCAAGTGTAAAAGTAAGGCGATAAATATAAAGGCATAATAAAGAGAATAGTAAAAGGAAATGCAAACCGGACACGGTGATTTATAGTGGTTCGGTCACGAAGCTCCTCTTCGCCTTACTCCACTCCTCGAGTATCCAACTCGAGAGTTACTTCACTAATCAACAAGCTTCCTTTCGGCGGAGAAAACCTTAAAGCCTTGCTTACATGTTTTCCGACACTAAGCTAGATATCTAGTTCTTCTTCGGGTATAACCAAACCCGTTATGTTTTATGGCCAACATAACAAACCTTGTGTTTTATGGCCTAAACACATAAACCGCGTCGCTTGCAATGTTTTCTGACACTAAGCTAGATGTCGAGTTCTAATCTTAGCTAGAACCTATCTACCACTACACTAATGTATTTTAAGGCCCAAAATACTAACCAACCCACAATCGACCCTTTCGAATATACACACCATTCGGATCTACACACTACTTAAAGATTGGAAGACATGGACTCGATCTACATGTAACATGTGTTACAAATAAACTAACTAGACTACATAACTTTGTATCTTGGCAATGACGAAAGTTCTTCTCTTGCACTTGAGGAAATGAGGAAAGGATAAAAGATTTGATCACATTTAAACAAGATTAACCAAGTTGAATGATCAAAGATTTAGAGAGATTTAGTAAGATCTAGAGAGAGAAAGAACTGAAAGAAAATCGTGCAAAAGGGTTGTGAAAATAGTTGGAGGTGCTCCACTATTTATAGGAGCTGAAAAACAGACTGTCAGGAAACGACGGTCCTAGATATATTAGGGACCACCGGGGGGACCGCCATATTTAAGGGGGCCGCCCCGACAGACGCTCCTATTTTTGTCTTTTTGTGGTGACAAACTTGTCTGGTAAAAGTGTAACATGTTTTAGGGGGAAAAGAACCAGATTTTGAATTTTGAAATAATTACCACATAAAATATTTCTTTATAATTCAAAAATAATTTGTCTAATTAAGTTTTGAAAAAATTATTTTGTTACATTTATAAAAATATAAAGTTTAAGACAAAAACTTATTTCTTTGATCATCCTACAAGTTTAATGCATACTTGAGACGTCTAGAGATGTTGATGCATGTATGCAATGATGATTTGTGATTACGAGTAACTTGCGCACTCTACGTTACGTATTACAAGTCACATGTTTGTTATCACCAAAACATAAAGAGATCGTCTAGATTAAATATCATAATATTTGCTCTAACAATCTCCCCCTTTTTAATGATGACAAACTATGTAAATTATAACACATAGTAATGTTTAAAAGTTACTCGTTTACACTCCTTTCTCCCCCTTTTGTCGAAGCAAAAAGGTATAATGTAGATTATGGTTGGAGCATATAGGTTAGAGGTTTTTAGAAGAAGACATGAGAAGAGGTATGTGCTCCGGGTATATACGTTTGAGGAATGAGAAGAAGGTAGGTGCTCCGAGTATATATGTTTGAGGTATGAGGAGAAGATATGAGAAATAAAGGTCATGGTGATTGCGTGTTTCTTTGGATAGTTTAGAAAAGGTCATGAGAGGTGAGAAGTAGGCAAGAGAAAAAGGTAGGTACTTCGAGTGTGTAGGTTGAAGGAATGAGGAAAAGTAGGTGAACTAAGTATATTTGGATTTTGAACGGAATAAGAAGACATACAAATGAAATACAGTTGAGGTGATTATTGGTTTCCTTGATATTTAGAGGATGTCTGATAGAAAAGAAAGAATGCATGGAAAAGAAAGTAGGTACTTCAAATATATAAGATTGAAGGTAAATAGAGATGACCTTATTTAAGGTGAATTTAGTGAAGTTGATGCGTGAAGTATTTGTAGTATGAATGAGCCCTTCATTGTATTTGACAATCCCCAATCCTATCTTCCTATAAAGGTGAGCTTGCATCATCCTAGTGAAGTCTTCTATCATCATGGTTTAACCAACTCCATGCTATTTACCCACATATCTCCTAGCTCCCCCTTGCTCATTGCATCCCCATGATAATTACATTCCTTGTATATTGACTCTAACGGATCCATGGATCAAATAAATTACCATCGATGCTCAAGAAGTTCGATGCAATTTAAATGAGTAGAACGCTTGCAAGTGCTCCCCCTCGGTGTATGCTCCCCCTTGTTTGGGGAACCAAGGAATCAAGATATTGTTGTGCTACAAAACAAAGTTAGTAGACAAGTGCACATATACATATAGCAAAACATTAGCGGGGAACTAGACATGCACTTCTAGGTTTTATTATTCTAAAGTATGACACTTTGAAAGAGAAGTAGAAACTAGACACATGCAATCATTATTTTAAAATTAACAACCTAAATGATGAAATAAAAAGAATCGAGATGTATGTTTAAGGACAAAGATTCAACCGAATTTTAATAAACGAGAGTGGGATTTGTTTATTGGTTGACACACAAATATTAAGAGGATGGCTTTTTAAAGGGAGACGAATGATACTTGATATCTTGGCGAGATATGCCAAAATATATACTTTAAAAGGATAAAAGAAAGATAAGACGAGAATGGAGACGATATGCTCTTGGATGAGAATGAAAAAGAGATTCCATAGAGCCGAATAGGAGAAGGATGAAAGAGACTAAAGTAGGAACGTGTTGACGAGAGGTTGTTAGAAAAGATTGATATATCATTTGCACTAACAATTGATGTGCAAATGATTCTATCGAGACAAAGGTGAAAGATTGGGAGTATAAAGGTTTGTTTGGTGTTTTGTTGGTTGACAATGTTGAGGAACAAAGGTGAGTATGTGAAATGAGGTGGTGGTTCTTTCAAGGTGGAAGGATAATGAGAGAATCAACATTGTGGTGACTCAATAACACTTGAAGATTGAATATCTTCTTTATGTTCTTCACTTTCTAGAAAGTGGAAAGTTTAGCGAAGGAATGACATTTGCATTTCGCAAATTACTTAAATATTTCGGATGAAATAATTAAGTTGTCAAGAGATATAGGATGAATTCTAATAGTAACATGACTATTAGAAGAGAGAAAAAGCGTTTAGAAGTGAGAAGAAACGTTAGAGATGAGGAGATTTATTAGAAGTGAAAAGGAACCTTAAAAGTGAGAAGAAACGTTAGATGTAGAAAAACTATTAGAAGTGAAATGACTATTAGAAGAGAGACGAAAAGTTTAGAAGTGAGAGAAAGCGTTAGAGGTGAGAAGACTTATTAGAGATGAAGAGTAAACGTTTAGAAGAGAGAAAAAACGTTAGAGGTAGAAAGACTATTAGAAGTGAGAAGACTATTGAAAGTAACAAGAATCGTCTATAGAAGAGAGGAGACTATTAGAATTAAGAGAAGACGTATGAGAGATGTGAGGACCAAGGTTTGTATGTAAGGGGATTTAATGTGAAGTGATGGATTGTAAGGAATGTGTTTGATAATGAGACGCATTTCATTATAAAATTCACTTGACTCTTAAAAACATAAGCAATGATGCTTATGAGTGTTGGGATATGAGGATGACCCATTGATCTACAGAGAGATATTGAGTATAGACGTCAACTCGTAGCAGAAGAGAGGAAGTGTTAGATTATGAAAAAAATGAATGGTATTAAAAGCTACTGCCGGCGGTTCCAGATATTTATGGGGGCCGCCAGAATATGTCTGGGGGCCGCCGGACCGCCAATAGGAGAGGAGTTAAGGACTTGACAAATTTTGTGAGAAAAGTGACATTTTAATTTGCATTTCGCCAATTAAAGATGCTTAAAATACTTCGGATGAAGTAATTAAGTTGTCATAACACGGAATGGAATACGGACTAGAATCGAAACTAGAAGTAAAGAAGAGAACGATTTATTGAATGTGTTCCATCATTCCTAAACCTTGACGAAGATAATCACGCGCGCTCCGCGGCAGCGCGCGAGTTACGAACCTCGTTACTATAAAACGAAGGAAACTAAACGTCACCAAATATTTCTACCATTTTCAAAAAAAAAAACGGTTACATTTAATAAAAAGATATAGTTTCATACAAAAAGAAAAGTTAATCTAAGTTTGTTACATATATCATTTGATAATTAGCTATATCTTCTGGACTCATAGGGTATGTTTGGCGACACGTAGCAGGAACAGTAAGCAGGAGAAGTTAGCGTGAGTAGTAAGCAGTAGTTGTTTGTTTTAAAAAAGTGTTTGGTAACGTAGTTGTAAGCTGTAATTAAAAAGTGTAAAATTACAAAAAAGGGCATATAATGTAGTTAAAGAAATTATAAATTTTATATTTGAGGGTATAATAGTAATTTTATAGCAAACTGCTTGAAGCAGTTCTGAATTGCTTCTTTAAGAAGCATGTGAGATTGGAGCGGTTAGACAATATTCAAACGCTTGTTGAGGTGTTGCCAAACAAGCTATTCATCTAAAATGTTTACCGCTTGCCGCTTACCGTTCATAAACGCTTCAAAACGCTTGTTGCCAAACACAGTCATTATGGGCTACTCAAAGTTTTGCTCATAGGGGGGCTACTCAAAGTTTTGCGCTCGAGCCCTCAATGCTCTATAGTATATACGAGAAAGCGCGTTGCAACAGAGCTATTTTTTATTTGTTTTTCGAAGATATTTGATAATTGACTCATCGAGCATTGGTAAATGAAAAAGTATTCAATTTGTGTTAAGATTCTTGGCAAACATTAGAGCGTCAACGTAACAATAGAAATTTTTTTCACAAATTTTTTTATAAAAAAAATCTAGGTTATTTTTTAAAATCATCATGTAGCTTAAGGGTGTGTTTTGAAAGTTTTTATATTCCTTTTTCACTAAAAATGTCTATTAAACTTCAACATTTTTTATAAAATCGTACGCACGTCTGAACCATATCAATATTTGGCTCGTTTTGTTCGTAATTCAAAGGCCTCGTTTGTATATTTTTCATTTAAAAAATCGCTACATAATTGTTAGATATTGATAAATAAAGTGTGTTATATAAAAAATATCGTAAATATTAGAAACTTGAGGGGCCTTTTTGTAATTGTTTTTTACTAAGGGCCCGTTTGGTTCCCTACTATGAATTGGGTTTTTCATTGACAAGACATTAAAGAATTGTTTGATTCAAAATATAGGATTAATCCCACTATTTGAAAAGTATGGGGTATATGTGGGATTTTGTTTATTGGTGGGTTTCATTTTTGTTTATTGGTGGTGGGTCTCATTCTCTCTTTCACTATAATATTGTTTTTATTTTAATAAAAAATTTATTATTTATATTTTAAATGTATTTTTATCATCTTTTCTTTATAATATATATTCTCCTTCTTACGTCACATCTAAATCCAACTTTAAATCTTAATTCAAATTATATATATATATATACTATATTTGGAAAGAAACGACGTAGTATTCATGCTTGCTATAATGCCTCTTTATTTGGGCTCTCACTTTGAACCAGCCCACTTGTTTTTTTTTCTTTTTCATACTTATTCAACATTTGTAGTTTTGGCATCGGTTGCTACATCGCCTTATTTGGATCCTATTTTGGGGCGGCTCACTTGGCCTTTTTTTTACTTACTTAATATTTGTGTCGCGAGTATAATAACGTGGATCAAACAATTAGCCAATAAAAAAAAATTGTCGTCAGAAAAAGGGAAAACAAAATTCTTACAAAACGTACCATCAACTTTTAACTATTTACGCCATCTTCGAATCGCGAACAAAACGAGCCCAATATTGCAATGCCCCAGACATACGCACGATTTTATAAGAATTGGAAACGACGTAGTATTGCATGCTTGCTACAGTGCCTTTTTATTTGGGCTCCCACTTTGGGCCGACCAACTTGGTTTTTTTTACTTATTCAACATTTGTTGTTTTGGCATCGGTTGCTACATCGCCTTTTTTTGATCCTATTTTGGGCTGGCTCACTTGGCCTTTTTTTTACTTAACATTTGTGTCGCAAGTATAATAACGTGGATCAAACAATTAGCCAATATAAAAAAAATTTGTGGTCACAAAAAGGAAAAAAAAATTTGTCGTCAGAAAAAGGGAAATTTTTTTTTCTTACAAAACGTACCCTCAACTTTTAACTATTTACGACATCTTCGAATTGCGAACAAAACGAGCCCAATATTGCAATGCTCCTGACATATGCACGATTTTATAAGAATTGTTGAAATTTAATATAAATAGGAAAAAAAATTACAAAACATACCTCAATTTTTATCTATTTACGACTTTTTTATATAATAAAATTTAATTATCAAATATATAACACATATCTGCCGAAACGCATAAAATTTTATTAAAAAAAACACCAATATAGCAAAAAAAAACCTTTAAACATGATGCCCAGCACATAAACCCATATAACAAAAAAAAACTATTAAACATGAGGCCGAAAAAATAAGCACGCGCAAAATACAACCAAAGACCCAAATAAACTGAATTAAAAGACACCTCAAATACCGTAAAAAAAACACCAACACCTAAGCCGCATAAGACATATTCTTACACCTTAATGATTCTGAAAATATTCAAAATAAACCACCTTACATTTACCCAAAAAAAAGAACAAAAAAAAACAAAAAATTAACGCCCCGCAGCAATAGGCGGGCAATTATGCTTGTTTTAATTCTAAATCCGTCTACAAACCAAACCGGCTCCAAATCTTTTTTGGGCTCAAATAAGCCCAACTTTATTTTGGTCCTTATTTTCCATCACGCCATCGGCCATGCCTTTTAGAATGTATACGTGATATTTGAGCTCAATCTGTTAGTGTATAAGTAGTAATCCACTAGCCCACTTTAGGCAAGCCACGCAAGATATTCAAGGCCCATATTGAGGAGCCAATATTGCAAAATATACTTCTTCCTTTTTTTTTCCTTACGTCATTTTTCAATGCCACCTCGGCGTCACGTCATTTTAACATACACATCCAAAACACTCATTCACTCATAACCAAGTTTATAAATAGCGTGAAGCGTGGCGTGGCGGCATAGTCAAGCCCCAAGCTTTAGCGTGAGGCGTTGCGTCATAGCGTTTTTAAGGCGTGACTCAAGGCGGCAAAAAATATTTATAGAGTGGTCAATGTTAGTTAGCTACTAGGCTTAGAATTGAGTAATGGAGTTACTAAGCCCGAATCCCATACAACCCAAAGCATAAATACTTGTAAATAAGCTCAAATCCATGAAATCTTTTAAAGCTTCAAAAAAAATCATGCTATAGCCCGCTTTATCGCGCTTTATTGCACGCTACGCCTCAAGACGACGTCTTGGCCTGTTTCATAACGTGGAGGCCACGCCTCGCGCTATGGCGCCGCTATAACGCGCTTTTTAGAACCATGCTCATAACATGTCAAATCTCATGTCATTTACCTCATTTGGGCCCCACCATACCCAATTAAAATACAACACTCACACACAAAACAAATTAAAAAAAAAAACTTAAAATTGGCGTACCTTAATGTAATGACTTGTAATTTGACATTTGAAAGTGGTGATATCGTGGCATGCCATTGGCGGCGCCAATTGACATGCCACCTAAATTTGACGCAAGCAAAATGTTACCATATCGTTCTCTCTTACTATTACCAATTACTATTGCTAATATATACAATCATCAACCTCTCATGAGTAATGAAAAAATTGTATTTTAATTACCAACCTCCTTTGGCATAAGGCCTTAGGGTGTAGTTGCACGAAGGGCTACGAGACCCGTCTTTTTTCTTATTTTCAAGCGGGAACACCTCCCCTCAGACCTTAATAGGGGACGGGGAAGGTTTCGATCATCCCAAAAGTTGTGTTAATTAGTGTAAATATTACTATTTCAGTCTCAAAGTTATTGTCCACCTTTTTATTTTTGTATGTCTAAAATAATTCCTCCTTCTAAAATAAATGTTCAAGTTCCGCCACTGCCTCCCCTCATATTGTGGCAAACTTGTTTTTTTCTCTCATTGCGACACTAAAGTCCCGTAACATTTGAAAGAGAGAGAAAATGCTATTTTATTTTGTATGAGTGTGTATTGTGTAGAACAAGGAACCTTTTGCGAAAGGACACTCAAATAGTAAATGCTCCACAGTCTCAACTAGGGTTGAGCAAAACGGATCACGGACCGGACTAGACCGGACCGAGAAACCGGTCCAAACCGGACCGATCGGACTGGACCGAACCAATTTCGGTCCGGTCCTTGGTCCATCATTTTTCTTATTTTCGGTCCTCGGTCCGGTTAGGTCTTTCGAAAAAACCAATTATGCTTTGTTGTACCGGATGATCCGGTCTTCGCTCTGGTGTTTTGGACAAAGTAGGTTTTGGTCCGGTTTTCAGACCTTGAGCATCAGTCTCAACCTAAGAATTACAAAATTGGCATAAACGAGATGGTGAGAAATTTCGTTTACACAAAATTTCTCGAGTGGCTAAAGCATTAGAGCATACCCTCCACCAAAAAGATTTAATTTTAGGTATAACTTTAATACTCCAAACTTCTTTCCAGAATTCATACCTTGGAGACGAAGAAGATTATGCGGTTTCACGGCTCGAATGATTAAGCCACTTAATGGCGAGTCGATAACTAGATTTGACAGTGTAATTACCTTTACTCATAGTGCCATATAATTTTATCAAGAAGATTTGTACGGGAGATGAGTATTTCAGAAATAAATTTTGCTTCCTGGTTCGACAGTCACTACAAGAATTCAGACGCTTACCCACGGACCAATTATGTGGGTAAATGATCAAAATTTGTGGGTAATTGTCAAATACCCACGTATTACCCACGAATGTATAGACATGGGTATATCCTTCGAGGCTAATTTTTTGCCCACACCATTTTGAACTTATGGGTATGTTGCCCACAACATAATTAGTGGGTGATCATCTTAAGTTGGTGGGCATATATCTCATGGGATTTTATAGATACCGCGAAATAACCCTTAGATTTGGTCATGGGTAATCGGCGGGGAAAATGTTACGAATCCGAGTGTCAATATTACCCAGCTAGTTAATGGGGAAATTCGTGACAAAATTACTCGTCATGGAATGTTTGGCTAAGAGAAGCTAAACGTCTACATTTAAGATGGATACATTCCTTGGAAAATAGAAAAATTGCTTATTTTTTGTATAATTCATTTCATTAAAATCCATATATACTAAGAATCACAAACATTAATATCAAACAGAATCAATATGATATTACATTAAATTACAACAAATATCTAATTAAGTACAACATGTAAAATGGTTCATCACCATTTTTTCAAACACACAACATAGAAAATACATATAACTTCTGAAGGTAACTTAAAAAAATACATATTCGAAGCTGTCAATCTACCAAAGCAGGTGCTCAAACATGATGCCCATCACTCTTTTGTGTGATATTCACAATGAATCTATAAGTAAATCACCAAGAATCTGTAAATGACCATAAAAATCAAGAGAATACGTTCAAAAAACGAAAATACTTTTACAAACGGATCGGGATTATAACGAAGTATATAAAATTTCATTATGTTTAAACCTGAAGTTTCCATGTAGCCTCCTCAATTAGTGGAACATCTAGACAAAAATTGTTCTTGTGAGCCCGTCGTTGTTGAAATCTATTAAAATAAAAATAAAAACATATAAGAATATCATTATTGAAATCCATATTGAAAGTATGCAATAAAAAAAACAAGACCAACCTTAGATGATAAAATAGAAAATGTGATGCATGATCTTCGAAATGTCTCATTAAATCTAAACAGAGGCCAAATATTTGTTTCTACAATTTAAAAAACATATGGCGATGGGCTATTGGCCATGGACGGTTACAACTATCAAAGAGAGGAATGAGCGTTTGGGTGGAGGCTTGAAATTAAATAGGGGTGCAGTTACATATAAGATCATCATAGGTTGATTTAAATTTTATAATTTGAAGTGAGCGGCAATTATGGACGCCATTAATTTTGGAGTTATTTAAATTTCGGAAACATAGTTTAGATATGTATTTGTACACTAGATTGTACCCGTGAGTTGCGGCGTGGGTATTTATAACACCCCGTGTTTTAGGGTTATTTACGACGCATTAAATTTACAAGTTATTTTTAGTATTGTACGTGTTTACTTTTAAATCGTAATCGTTAAGTTAAATCGCGTAAGCTAAAAATTATCATTCAATGTAAACGGGCATCAAACAATTAAAAGTTTACATCAAGCAAGTGTTAAGTAATTATATTGAGTATAATTATTAACTTTGTTTATTTTATTTTTATTGGTTACGTAAAGTGATTACGTTTCGCGATAAAATACGTTTAGGCATTCCCGGAACCACCAAAACTTTTCTACGCTTCAACAAATACCCACAATTATACCCAATACCCAAAATTTACAAAATAACATCACCTATAAGCTTATATGGCCGGATTCATTGAGAAAGATACAAAGATATTAGCTTACAAAACATCCTTCCTAAATTTCATGGGATGTTCTCAAGTTTTAGGAACATTTAGATATTTTCACAAGACTTTCATATTTACTTGACCAAGACTTCCCTAAAAACCCTCATGGTGTTTTTTATGAACCTGGTCCTTATTACATCTAGCTACAAGAAGTATATAAGGAAAGTAACTAGCAAGATAACACATACACTCTCATTTCTTAGGTGAAAAACCAACAAAACCTCTCATTTTGTTCACTCTAGCTCACGACTCAAAAAGAAAACACTAAACCATCCCTACAATTTTTATTTGCAACATTTCTAAGTGTTCTTAGATCATATCTAAGATAACCCAAGAAGGTTTAAAGATTTGGTTTAAGGTTTACAAGTGTTAAAGTAAGAAAGTTCAAGATTAGGGTTTTGCTTGAAATTAAGGTTTTCAAGTGTTGTAAGCAAGGGTTTGTTTGCTAAACAAGGGTTTAGATCTTGTTGTTCATCACCACACATCATATTAAGGTTACCTAAAAGCCTTAATCTCTTTACATTTGTGATTTTATGCATATATAATGTTTATGTAGTTAATCACCATCTAAAGACTTGTTTACTTGTAAAAATGGATTTTTACACTTGTTTATGGTTTGGTAAACTTTGTCATATGATATATGAAGGTTGATATTATGTTATAATGGATATATAAGTATTGTACATAAGTGGTTTATATATAAAAAGGATATATATAAACAAGTTACTTAAAAGTATACTTATGAAAGTTTATGGATAAATAAGTTTGTACACATTTGGATCTTGTGATTCTTGGACAATATATGGACTAATCATGGACTAGAGACACTAAGGATGGAATACATGCGAAAATAAGTGTTGTAATGGATTTGTAATAAAATGGTTAAGCTAAAAAGTTATAAAAACTAGTTTTAAACACATTTCGTGAAATACTTCAAAACTTTCCGTTTTAATTTGAATTTTAAGCTATTGATTTTATATTTTTATAAAACACTACATCTCATAAGGATTCCAAAAAGGTAAGAAACTCGAAAAACGGATAAATAACGAAGGAGTTATGAATTTCGCAAGTTTACGGTAATATATACTTTTATAAAAATAATTTTATAAAAGTTACTGTTCATGTCAGATATATATATTTTTAAAACATCATTAATATGATAGAACTTTTAATTACGAAGACGTGCTCGAAAGAATCACTAAAAACGGAGTTAAAACGAGTAAAATACGACATTTACGGGTTTTACGTTAATTAAAGTTATAAAAATAAGTTTATAACTGTCATGAACAATAAAAGTACTGTTCACCAGTAGCATCAAAATATGAAAATATAATATTTTGATATATCTTTCTAATATGAGAACGTGGGCATAAGAAACGTAAGAAACGGGCTTAAAACGCGAAAGTTACGTCGTTTTTACTAAAGAGGTATTTATAAACGTTTTTATTTTATAAATTCGATTTCACTAAAACGATTAGATGGTGATGTAGCTATATAGAATTATATGTGGTGTTAGTTAATCAAAGTTCTTAGTACTTATACAACTTATATTGGATTAGGTTGCATTCGGTCATTATCGTGACGCATTTGATTTACGTTGTTAACTCATCCACTCGAGGTGAGTTCATAGCCCCACGTTTTACATTTATAATGATTTATAAGTTTTGGGATGAGATAATGCTTTGTTTTACGATTGGACGCAAGTGAACATTTCATATTTAAACGGATTACGTGTTTGCCTAAGTAGCGATAACCCAATGAGCCCATTATCATGAACTCTTAATTATGGTATAACTAATTGGATTGGTCTCAGTAAGCGCGAATGTTATAAATAGATCTATTTGGGATTGACATCCCCGTTCGGGTGATTAGCTATCACTGGGCAAACGAACTTATACCGTGTCGGATTTGGGGATGTTCAAGGTTAGAACATCATCAAGGGCAAAGTAGGCAATTTATATTGCAATTCATACATGTCGAGCTTCAGTGTCATGAGCTTAGGGAAACGTAATTACATTTTTGTGATGTTTACATTTGATGTATTATCACGGGGGGAGATCTTGCGGTCCTACTCTTACATAATTCACAAACCTATGAATTTACCAACATTATTGTTGACGTTTTAAAGCATGTTTTTCTCAGGAGGTCAATAAGGCACGAGGTGCAAGGGATACATTGGTGGTCGTTATTTTGGAAGTCACATACCTAAAGATTTGGTTGCATTACATATTTGGGGAAAACGATAGTTTTCGAACTAGAATCTTTGTATAATTTAACAATGAACAAGTGAAGCTTCGGGTTTTTGTATCAAACACTTTGCTAAATCCAATGTATCAGTTTTAAACGACACTTTTAAAGGTCGTTCTTATATATCTTGTGCTATTGATCTATGAAGTAACGCTCTCAAACCCATATTCCGCTGCGACCCATTTAGGGGGTGTTACAGTATTCGTGTAATTAAATTTTTCGGCGAGAAAATGTTTTATTTTTTCGAGCATCCAATAATTTGATCATATTCGAATGATTTTCATACTTAAGAAATATATCATTGTACGCCAGTAGATTAAAACGTTTTCTGATTTTCTTGGGATTTGGTACTGATGGACGGTTTTTAGTGATTGTCAACTATTTCGGTGGTGGTGTAAACGATTGGGAAAATTAGATACGTAAGAGAAGTGAAAAATGTGATTTTCATATTATTTTTGAGAGAAAAATGTTAGTTTTTCATTTTACCATTGCTTTTGATATATGTATTTTTTTTAAATTACTATGTGGAGCATCATAATTAAGTTAAAGCATGAGTACAAATTTATAAATCTAAAGAGTTTTATAAGCTTGAATATGAGTAATTCAGTGACCAAATTTATAACGTAGGAGTACAAATTTACAAGTTTATAAATCATAAGATAGTAAGCTTATGAGTAATTCAATGATCTTGATTATGAAATTGACTTACGATCAATTTTATACATACAAAATTGAGTACTCTATCAATACTAAGATCGATGTTACAATTATGCGGGTTTTATCAACAATATTAAGATCATGTTATAAATAGTTAAGTTGTAACTTAAAATTTCTAAGACTAATATTAAAAAAAGTCTCAAATGTTTTATAGTAATGTAAGATAAGATGTAAGGTATCATAAACTTTATTTATAAAAATTATTCTAAAAATAAGATCAAAAAGTAATTGTAAAACAAACTAATGACTATAATACATTTTTTTCAAACGACAGTATACTAGAAACCTATAAGATACAAAAAACGAGATTACAATGGGTGAGGCATTTATGAGGATTTAAGAATCACTCAACTCAATTAGAAAATGTCTTATGAAATATATTAAAGACAACATGAATTAAAGGATATTTACATCGATCCTTCTTGGGTCTTTTGGACACGAATACAAACTCATTTCTAAATTTCCAAAAGAATACCCGAAAATTGCTCACAAAATGCCAACCATGAAATGATACCCACAAAAATAGTTATAGGTAAAGTCGTGTGCATGTAATTACCCATATATTACCCACAAAAAATTACCTACGAACAAGACGAATTTGCGTACTTCGTGGGTAACATAAATATACCCACGACATTACCCACCCATTTTCCCACGATGACCTAGTTCACGGGTAGTTTGTGTGAATTTTCTATGCGGAAATAATTCACCCACAAAATCATACACCAAGTTTAAGTACATGGGTATCCGTGGGTAAATTTATGGAAAATTTGAGGGTAACTTTTGTCGCATTTCTAAATGCTTCTTAGTGGGTAATTTGTGGGTAAAATGCGGGTGAATACCCACAAATCAATACACGTGGGTAATCGCCAGGATTCTTGTAGCGTTTAGCTTTGACATATCCCAATAACCATTATCAATAAAGTCAGAAACACGGGATGAATTATCTAAAGACCCGTAGGGTGTTCGCACATAGAAATCTTCATGATAAGGACCCACTTTTATGTCCAAAAGTAGATATCAGAATTATTGTCATAACCATGATGGGTGAGATCCATTTCGAGTAGTAATGAAGTTTGATCGGAGAAAGTATATGCCTTTCAAAACACGACCCCAAAAGGAATACAGATTAATAATGAGACGCCAACCCTGGTTAGTAAGAAGAGCAAGATTGAAAGCTTTGAGATCTCTGAAATCAAGGCCTCCTTCATCTTTCGGTTTACTAATGTGGTCCCAACTAACCCAATTAATATGACTCCCATAAGCGTCGCCTCTCCAAAAGAAACGTTTCACATAACTTACAAGTTTATTTAGAAACCCTGTTGGAAGTAAAAACATTGCATAGCGTATGAGGGATAGCTTGGATAATAGATTTGACTAGAATCTCACGACCTGCATCTGATAGAAGATTTTGTTTCCAACCTTGCATGTTGTTGAGCATAATATGAAAGATAAGAGCTCACTCTTATTTCGACCATGTATTGATGGCAGTATAAATTTTTGTCTAAAAGAGCAAAAAGGAAAAGATTTTTTAACACACAGATGTCCAATGATAGAGTTTTTTTTCTTTGGTAACCATAATTTTCGACATTCTTGTCGGCTAATATACGGGATCCCAACTCACCATCACACAAGATCAAACCGGGTAAAGCGCTCTCTATTTAGGCGGTTGACATGGACACAACTTCAAGTGAAGTTAACGATTACGTGGGAGGTTTTTTTGTTTTTAAGGCTTATGGATTGTTGTAGAAGACAATTTTTTATGACACATTGATTAATTTTATAGCGTGCACGTAAATTTGACTATCAGCATTAAATATTACCATTGCTGATAACGCCAGTCATGGTAGCATAATCTTATAGATTTCATATCATAACAACTAATTTGTAAGCTACTCAAACTTTATTGTTAAATAAAGTATGTGTGTTCAGGCGTGAATGTTTTAGGTTATTATTAAGTTAATTTATCTAATTAATACTCTAGAAACTTTATTTGTACAATAACAATCAGGACCGGATCTAAAATTTTCAAGAGGGTGTTGCACAATTTTTTTTCATAAGTACCAAGTTTTTATCCAAACACTATACAAATAGTAAAAATGACAAACTAGTCAATAAAATACATTGTCTCTTACTATTGACATCTTCGACGTTTCAAGCCTTTAAAGCGCTTCATCACGTCTTAATTTGTAACCTTTGCAAATAATTCTTTTTCTATGTTACAAATTAAAGCATCATTCATATAATTTTCACCCATTCTGTTGCGGAGGTTTGTCTTTATCAATTTCATTGCCGGAAAACATCTTTCTACGGTTGCGGTTGCCACAGGTAAGAGTAAAGAAAGCTTCAATAACTTATAAATCAAAGGAAAGGAAATACTATGCTTCTTTCGTGTCACCATCAACATAGCAAGCTCGGCAATTCCTGTCAACTTCATAAAGTCTGTATCATGAATCACAGTCTCATAGTAAAGATCAAGTTCCCGCCTAAGAGAAAACCTATCCGCATCCGTAAAATCATCTCGATAAAACGTAGTTAAAGTAATTAGCTTTGATGCATCAAACATTGTAAATGAATCACATGGACTCAAAGTTGACATATTAATAAGTAAGTTAGTGCTTATCTCACCAAATCGATCTCCAAACTCATATATTTGCATATCCAAAATTGTGTTAAATATCAATCTCAAAATACTGTCGATTCTTTATGCCAGCTACTCGGTTTCTTTTAGCAACACAAATTTCATCTATCTTCAACACTACAATATCATGTTTTTCACAGAAAGAATTCACTATCTTCAAAAATGCATCAAACCGACTTGTTCTAAGTCTTACCAATGCTTGTTTTGTTCCTTTTATCATTGAAACCGCTTCTACAATATTTTGATCTCGTTTTTGAAGAGATTTCGACAATAAATCCGTGATTCCTAAAAAATGTGCTCCATCAAGTGGCAATAAAACGCAAACTTAAACTTTTTAAAATCTGAGTTGTATTTTATGTAAATGTAATTCCTTTTAAAATAATAATAAAAATACTTTTTAGTAGCTACATTTTATGTTAGAATGAATGAATGATATTCGTTGTCTTGACGTGTAGAATAAGTGGAAGTTTCTTTCTTGGACGAATGGAGGAACATAGTAGATGAATGAATGAATGATAATTATGTTGTGCAGTATTACTATTAGATGATTAAGGGCCTGTTTAGCAAGAGCTTTTTTGAAGCTTTTTAAGGAGCTGTAAGTTTTTTGTTACAAAAATAATCTCTTTCAAAATAAGTAGCTATGTTTGGATGCATCAACTTCAAGCTTTTAATTTAAACAAGTAGCTCCTAAATGAAAAGCTGATTCATGAAGCTTTTAAAATTGTTAGGAGCTGTTAAAACTATAAATTACGTAAATTACTGATATACCCTCCTACCATATTATAATTTATTTAAAGATGTCCTTTTAAGTCATTTACATCTTATAACTACAGTCAACAGCTAATTTACCAAATACTTTTATTGAAAAAAAGATACAGCTTGTAGCTCATGTTAACAACTTTATAGTTTACAGTTTACAGCTTACAGTTTTACAGCTTACAGCTAGTTTTGCCAAACATACACTAAATCTAATTAATTTGGGTTTATTGGGCTTTTTATATCTTTATAATTATATTTTGGGCTAGATAAAAGGTGCATCATAAAAAATTATTACACTAACTAATTTTTCACCATAAACAGCGAAGTAGGGAAAAAATTTTTGAGGGTTGCACATATCAAGAAACAACGATTTTCAAAAAAAATTTGCACTTCGTGACCGAAAATAGGGTGTAGCCCGTGCCACACCCGGCACCAATGTGAGTCCGCCCATGGTGGCGATGGTATACAACATATCAAGGTAGGTCTTAGGGGTCCCGAGACACCCATTAATTTTTGTCCCGTAGTGTTAATTCTGTAAAAAAAACCTCAATTTTTTTTATAAATGCACTCGCTTCCCAAAATTTGTACATGTAATTTTTTTGATTTTTCGTAAATGCATTTGATGATTTTATGTTCCGGTTCCGTCCATTAACATATATCTTATACAATGTACTAACAAATTCATGCTATTTGACAAGTGATGCACCATTTCGCTACTTGTTGATGAAAAACTTAAAGTACATTCTGTAGAATGATAAAAAGGTAATGTGAAGGTAAAACTGTGTGTTTATTTCATTATCATTTGATACAATATATAGGGATTACAAGATAAGAATGAATATACAGATAAGAATGAATGACAACTGGATAACTAATGCATGATAGATAATTATCAATTAGACAATTAATGCTTGATTGTCAATCTGTCATGTTATTAGACAATTAATGCTTGATTGTCAATCTGTCTGGTTAACACTCCTTCGCAGTCCGAGCGACGAAAACGCGAAAGCTTGGACTGGAATAGTAAACCTGAAAAGAAAAAAAGAAAAACAAAATGTGACCTTAGCACAGGAACATGACCTTAGCACGTTTTAACAACTCGTGACCTTAGCACGAATAACACAAGAACGTGACCTTAGCACGTTTTAACAACTCGTGACCTTAGCACGAACCTGATCTTAGCACGTTTTAACAACTCGTGACCTTAGCACGAGCGTGACCTTAGCACGTTTTAACAACTGGTGAGCTTAGCACGAACGTGACCTTAGCACGCTTTAACAACTCGTGACCTTTGCAAGTTTTAAAAATAAAACAAACAACTATTTACTTTTTTTTGAGGAGATGGTTTGACGGGGTGACGTAAGGGAGGCGGCTCAATATAGCCACCTCGGTCTGAGGATCAAACCTGCTCCGATACCATGTAAGAAGGTAAAACTGTGTGTTTATTTCATTATCATTTGATACAATATATAGGGATTACAAGATAAGAATGAATATACAGATAAGAATGAATGACAACTGGATAACTAATGCATGATAGATAATTGTCAATTAGACAATTAATGCTTGATTGTCAATCTATCCCGTTATTAGACAATTAATGCTTGATTGTCAATCTGTCTGGTTAACAGAATCGCTATCCCGCCTTTAATCGGATTTTCGCTGTCTTGATAACAGTTTCAGAGGTACATTTGTGACCTTTGAACTAATATCTAGAGTGAATTATCAAAATGAAACTACAAGAAGGTTACACAGTTTGCATGTTTTACATTGGGTTATAACGTGATAATAATTTATCCGTTTTGTATATCAGGATACATTTTGCTTATCCGCTTCTCTCATTTCGGGTTACATTGAAACTTACGTGACTTCTAAAATTTTCAAGAATTGCCTGATGTTCCTTTTTTCTCGAGTCTGCACAATCTTTGTGCAACCCTTAAATGCACTTCCCCGTCTGCAGTAATATTCAGGTCTGCTGTGATCAATGCTGGATATTGATCCTCTCTTTTTTCTTTCATCAAGGTTAAAAATCATCCTATGAAAGAGCAATCCTCTGATGAGTCCGGAAGTGTGATTCTTGCTAAAGAGTCCGTTCTTCAGGTACACTGCCCTCGATTTGAGATCTATTTAGAGGTGTTAAAATGGGCAGGTTGGGTAGATTGGGTAACATGTCAATGAGAATATTTTTTTTAAATAATTGCCCTCGATATGGATGTTCTGTTATCTTGTTTTAAGTTGCAAGTTTTTGTTGTGTTCAACAGGCTAATTTTGCACGAGCAGTTGCATCACTTAACAAAGCTCAAGCTAAGAAGGTTGCACGATTCCTTCCGAACCCCGAAAGACACTAGGGCCCAAAACTTAGAGCTGGTCGAACCATAACCAACAAACACGTCTCTTTGTTAGGTGCGGATGCAGTCAATAACCTTCTTAATAACAATGACAAACAAGAAACCGAAGAGCCCTAAGCAAAGCGTATCAAGGCGCAAGAACACACTCCCATTTAGCTATTTATGAGTGGAACTTCAGTTTTGTTTTAGCGTTGTTATTGAATGGATAGATAAACTTACACTTGTTATAGTATATAAACTTTTATAACTTCATAAAATGTCTTATATAACAAATGAATTAAATGCATTGAATTTATAAAGAGATTCAAGAATTAGGACTTCTTCATTCCATACAGACTTGAAATGAATGTCCATTACGGTTGAAATGACACATAGACCTTTTCATGCTTATAAACTATTTTTTTCATAACCACCATAGTGGATGCCCTAAGAGCAAGGTTAAAAATAGCGTGAGGCGTGTTATGGCGGCATGACTAAACATCACGCCTTAAGAGGCATTGGCCAGTCATGGAGTTTTTCAATGTGTGACTTAAAGCGTCACACAATATGAAAATGTTATATATTTATATCATATTTCAAATATATTTAGTTTACAAAAGGAATAAAGTCAAGTAACTATCCTTGCATGGAATTTTTATAAAAAAAGGTTTTTACCGAAACTAAATTCAAAAAAGCCTCCACGCATCATGCATTATCCTACCTTATCACGTTTTTCCACTTCTCATCTCACGTCACGCCTTAATCTATTGCATAGCGTGAAGATCACGCCTCACGTTTTGCGAAACCTTAGCGGCGCTATGACGTGCATTTTAAAACCCTGAATAAAAGTACTTTGACTTTTATACACAAACAAGACAAAGAGATTGTCATGTTAGTGGTAAGGATATTAATGCATGTTAAAAAGAAAATTTCGGTTACCAATTTTAGAGTTAGGATCAAATAAGAAGTTTTTCTTAAAATAAGAAGGATAAGAAGTAACTATAAATCCGTATTTTCGAGACTGGCGCCACCGACTTAATTAGATGGCAGCTCTATACTCTTAGATGCTTATAATGGCATCCTAATGTGTTTTCTAGCTCTTTAATTTGACTGCACTTTGACATATCATTAGATGCATTTCATGATTTCTGTTGTTTTTTGATCCTCTACATATGCCAAAATCATGAAATCAATGTTTGCTACATCAACATCAAATTAAACTTTCGAACTAAAATGGTGCATCTAATGGTATATGAAACTGCATCCTACATCGCATTCGTGCATCGTGTCTAATGTGTGGTTTTAGTCACTTCTCACCACTTCTTATTTTAATTTACTTATCACTGGATCCCCGCTCAATAAAATCAACGTTTAACTTAAAAACAACTTTTACTGTTTGTAGTCAAGATAAAGTTAATTATCTTTTGTGGTTAGTTTATTACAATAGTTTTTTCTCTTATTATAAATTTTTTTTTAGTCAAGATAAGTTAACTATTTAACGCTTTTCTATATTATTAGTATTAATTAAAATAAAATTTAAATTACGAAATTAAATTAGAGGATTTTTATAAATCTATACATTTAATAAAATTTAAATGTATAGATTTCAAAATTAGAAACAAATTTAAATCTATACGTTTAACTTAGAAACAAATTACGAGGATTTCAAAATTAACTTCATATGATAGAAATTTTGTTAAACTTTAATCCGGTGCAATTTAATTACCCAATATATTATTTGGATTAATGTGTACCTCTTACTCAATTTGTTATTACTAGAAGTTAAATACTGCAAGAATCCTATATTGTATTTAGCCGAAAGAAACGTTACATAATTACAAGAATGATATTATTTCTTGTTGTGATAATCGTCAATGCCTTATCGAAATCAACAATATTGGAAAATCTAACCACAAAATGTTATATGATTTTCCAATATTAAAAGTATCTCAAGTAATTTATGTTAATTTAAGGCGTTTAAGGCGCAAAACAGCTGGTTTGGGGACGAATATTGTTTAAGGAATTTTGATTTTATGTTTTTTTTCGAATACTATTTATCGCTTTTCTATATTATTAGTATTAATTAAAATAAAATTTAAATTACGAAATTAAATTAGAAGATTTTTATAAATCTATACATTTAATAAAATTTAATTTTTTTCACTATTTAAAACACCCCTGATCCATTTCACCACTTATTTCTCTTATAACAATGATTCTTTTCTTTTTTACGTTTTTATACGTTTAAATAAGTTTAAAATTATAAGCCTTAAAATTTGAACACATTGATCAATCCAACCCACCAACGATTTAGAAAATTTCATGTTATAAATTTAGGGATGTACGTATTCTAGTTGGAATATGTTTCTACCACATAGTGAACACGAACATGCTAGTGTTCTTCAGGAAGGGGTGGTGACCTAATTGCATTGGCTTGGAAGGAAAAAAAATATTGAGACATTATTTGGAGAATGACAAAAGTATTCTACAATGACACCAGTAGGATTATTGCAACCATTAGATCTGCCTTCACAGGTTTGGGCAGCATTGTCCATGGATTTCATAAACGGGATTCCAATATGTGAAGGTTATACTGTGATTATGGTGGTAGTTGATCGGTTAAGCAAGTACGCACACTTAGTACAATTGGTGCATCTGTTGGGATTTAACAAACTAGGTAACCAGTTTAGCTACGAGTACGCAGCGGAATGAATCTAGTTTTAGCACAAAGATTAACACATAATAAAAGGGAAGTAAACTAATCTTTAAGCTTTAGATCCTGAAAACGAATAGTAGTTAAATTACTGCCTCTACGGTTGTTCACATAAACACGTCAACCAAATATGAGTTAATTGCAAGTCTACCTTCACGAACAAACACCACGTGTTGTATAATCGAACCAAACGCACCTCTTGAGCTTGCACCGATCGAAAATCAAAGCAAAACCCTAATTAGGTTTTATCGAAAAACCCTAATAACCGAAAATTGGTTTAGGTTTTATATAACCGAACCGAAAAACCCTTAAGTGGGTTTTAACTAATCGTCGAGCTAGGAAGATCACAAAACGAACACCACGTGTTTTAATCTTGAATCGCCAATAAGGAAAACAAGGAAACCGAAAACCCTTTTAGGGTTTTAGTCGAATTCAGTTGAGGGAAACAAAAGAACCGAAAATCCTTAAATTGAGAATTTAGGGTTTCGGTTAAGGTTTAGGGAGAGAGAGGAGCACCAAAACAATTTAGGGTTTTAGGGATTTGACAGTAGTGAATTGAATGAAGAATGAGGTGAAGGGTATGTGTTTATATAGGCACATAACCCTACCCCAATTCTTGTACAACAAGGAAACAATGTTTCATTTTCCCCTTGCTCTCGAACCGAACCAAACACCCCTTCTAGAACCTTGGGGAGTTCGGTCGACTATGGGCTCCCTCCGGGTTTAGTTTTTGTTCGTTTTAGTCCCTCGGGTTTATTATTTAAATATTCATTACACTAGTTATACAAGTAACGGTAAACAATGATTATTTAAATACTTATCGTGAAGTAAAACATACTCTAAGTGTTTAACACGTGTGCCCCCAATAGGCTCACGTATTTCTAACGTATAACTTGCGGAATCGACTAACATATTCCAACAGCTCCCACTTGGGAGTCGGTGGTAGCAGGCTGCATATATACTGATAATTGGCAACGTCTAGCAAACACACACAATTATCTTTAAATTAGAAATACTTGAGATAAAGTTTCAGGAAACATCTCAGCTTATAATGGTTAGTTTATTTCTTGCTTCTATCATCATCCCTTTGTTCTAGATATCGTTAAACCATGGATATGGATCCTGACTCATTCCATATAGTTTAACATTATGTTTCTCGTTATAGAAATAATTCAGATTTACTAAATGTAATCAAGAATCATCTTGTATTACCCTTTGGGCACGGCCATGCAATTATCTGATTAATTCTGGAGAGGCCCCATGGTATCTTACTGTACATATCAAGTGGAGGAACAAATTCTTTATTGACTACAAGTGTTGTGGATGCTGTTTCACATCATTTCCAAGAATAGCCTTTATGACTACCTTATTCAGGATAGCGTTTGACTTAGACTCAAAAAGTGATATCCACACATACAGAACTTGCTTGCATCTCAAGTCTAAAAATGACTATTAATCCATTTTCAACATTTACTCATGACGAGGATCCAAAAGTAAATATTCAAAGTTTGGGGTATCCAATATGCATCCCAATCTCGTGCTCGGTTTGGTCTGCTTTGCCTTTGTTTTTGTCCTTTTTATTGAATATCCGTACCTGCAAGACACAAATCACAAAA